>MJUU01028686.1:0-25568 GCA_002080025.1 Modiolus philippinarum
TTCCCACTCTGATATTCTATGGGCACATGGAATAGGGCCTGTACATGTAGTGTATATATTTTTAATTTTTAATTTTTAATTTATTTTAAATCCAATAGCTGTCTTAGGCCTTAAGCCTCGATCATTGCAGCTTAACTGATTTTTATACAGGTACTTATGTATATTTTGTACATAACTTTATACTAACCTACATTTAATGGCATGTGTTCAATTTTTTATATGTTAACTCCTGGTTTTAATTGGTTTGTGTTCCGGTTGCGGTGCTACCACTATATTATATATATATCGCGGCGTACTCCGGCCATATACTGGAGGTTTGCCTTGATTGGCAGAGAATTCATCAAGATAGATAGATAGATAGATTGGGAGTTTTGCATTTTTTTCTGACTGCCCCACAATTACATTGGAAATTGCTACATAAAAATGGCAATTATTGATAAGACTGTGGTTCGGCAGTCGAAAAAAATGCAAATAGTCGGATCAAAACATTGAATATAAACAACATGAACCTAGAAAGGCTTATATTATAGGACTACCTTTTCCCAATATACAGTGCACCCTCATTACATCGCCATATATAGGACTGGGGGAAATTTTGGCAACAAGTGAGGGTGGTGATATATAGAGGGAATAAATCACATAGTAATATGCAACTTTAGAAAATTGGACCTCGAAAATAGGTAGCGATATGTGAGGGACTGCCATTAAAGAGGGGCAGTATAATGATGGAGCACTGTATTTATTTCTCTTCCTAATAAATTTCTGTTCCCAATTTTACCATGCTTATTTTGCTTCCCCTTGTTTCTTTGCTGAACTTGTCTACCCATTACTAGCCAAGTACTATTATAATTGCTTTTCCCTTCAAGTTTTTTAATCATTATATTTCAATTTGCATCTTCTGTATTATATGCTTTCCATCCTAGCTTTATATGAATTCACTTGAAATTCCCAAACAACCATGGGATTTATTTTTGGGAACATTTTCTTCTTTATTGGTTACTATGTTATGTAAAGTTAAATAAACGAGAGAAAATTTTTTCAATAAATTCCTTTTGCAGATTAACTTGCTGCAAGAAACCAACTTGGCTTGAACTTCCTCAAAGATTTCTCTATGTATCACTAATCTTTCCTGTAGCCAAGGTTACAATCCTCCCCTATCCACATGAAAAACATCTTCGCTAGCCATGGGTTACAGTGATGGTGTCACTTCTTATAACTAATAGGTTCTTTAAGTATATTTTCCTTATCTGTAAATTTCTATACTTATATAGCAGTTGGCAACACCTTAGATATACCATCAAATAAGGGCTAAATCAAAATGGAGAAACCCCCTAGGGGAAATCATAATGAGACTACGAGAAACCCCCTAGGGAAAATCAAAAGCATGTAGGTTTCTTGCAATAAATTAATCTGCAAAAGGAATTTGTCAAACCATTAATTTCATTTTTTGGTGGTTTATCCAAGGTCTAACCTGCCGTTAAATTCTTAAATTTAATGACCACTTCGCAACATTTATTTTGTAGTTTCTATGCTTAACTTGTTTCTCTAACAGGTGCCTGTGAAATGATATCCTTAAGCCTTCATGGTGCAACAGTTAACATGCAAAATTTTAAGGTGGTGGGTTTGGTAGGTTAGACAAAAAAAATTAAAACTGGTGCCTGGTATTTGCTATTTCACTGGTTGGCTCTGTCTGACATACCAACAAACTGTATGCAAGTGATATAAGTCTTCCAGGTAATTTGTACTTTGTTTGTTAGCCAGCTGAAAGTATGGGTATAATACACAGAACTTAATGAGCGAGTTCAAGAAACAATTTCTCAAGCCTTGTCAATTTTGGTCCCCACGAGGGAAATTTTGACAAGAATGAGGAGTGACAAATGAAATCAATTGAAAAATCATTTAGTGATGTCACACTTAGTGATGTCACACTTAACTCTAGTAAGACAATTCTCAGGTTGCATGGTTTTTTTCAATTTGACATGACATGAGCAATAAAGACTGTGCTTGTATACAATGTAGTGAACTAAAACACTGCGGAGACTATTGGTAACAATTGTGAGTTCATCTTGCTGAATTGTAGATCTACTGTAGTTGATGAACTACATGTAGCTCTACATGTATGTTAATTTGTTTTGCCTCATGATATAGTTTAGAAATTGCTCATATGACATAAAACACAATTCATCAATCACACAGATTTCTCTATAATTAGGCTGCCACAATAAATAAAACCCTAGATTTTCATTCCAAAGTCCTGCTTTTTTAGTCACCGACTGAAAACAATTGTTTAAATTTAAGTGTTTTATCATCTTCTTCAAATCTGAAGCATTTTTCAATAAAAACAAAAATTAAATTTGTCTCCCATCCTTAGTTTTTCAAAAAGTTGAATAGGAATCTACATTCTTTTTTCTATAATGATATGAGCTTATCTTTGTTTTTCCTCAAAATTTTCTATTACAGTGAACTAACTCAACTTGTTTATTTTGCACACTATGAAACATCAAAACATGTCTGATACATGTACAATATAAACCAGACCGAACTCATTTAAAATCAATAGAAAATTGCACATCAGGATCAGATAATTTTTAAACTTTTTGTATATTGCCATGTTTATTGACCACTGAATTTCTTGATTTTTCCTGAACTGAGAAAAATGTTGTTTTTTTTAATAAGAATATGCAATATGTACTTAAAATACATGTACCAGGAATATATTAAATACATGATACTACATTATTATTTTGTTGTTGTTTTTTTCTGCTTTTTGTTGGTTTTTATTTTATTTTTATAGGCATGTGTGTGGAAGGGACTATCATTGAATTCTTGAATTCTGAATTTTGACACATGTAATTTATAGCCAGTTAATAATAGTTGAATATTTTTCTAAAAACTTGAAGAAGACCTTATTCTAATTTATTTTTACCATTAGTACAAACAGTAAATATATGATTTTAATGCAAGTATAGACCTTATCTTCTGAATTAAAAAGTTGGAATTTGCATGTCAATGATGTCAGTATGTTTGCCATAAATAAAATTTAGATATATATTAGATAAATTGACTTCAATAAGACCACATTTATATTATGTTCCTGTTCATATGAATTGCTTGGATTAACATATCATTAATTTTGTTTCACGGTTCAGTTTTCTGTTCAGTTTTTTATCATAAGAACATATCTTCAAAATAATCTTCGAATTCCTCCTCTTTTGACTTATCCTCTGGTAGTTTTACTGGACCACTCCATATTGAATCATCTTGTGCAGGTTTACCATCGGTTGCAGACGAACATGTAGGTTTCTTGAATGCATCATCCAACTCTTGACCATATGTTGATGCAGGTTGGACATTGTCAGATTTCAGTTTTTTGTGTTGTTTTTCCTTTTTCTTTGATTTTGGTAAAATCTCCTTTTTCTTGTGATGGTAGTTTAACTTGTATGAACAATCAGGACAAAGTCTTAACTTAATCAGAGCATTTTTCTTTTCACCTTGCTCAACATAGCTAAAATTCACTTCCCAAGTTCTTAATCCTTCTTTTTCATTGCATTTTTTGTTGCCACATGAAAATTGTCCTTTGCCGTCTACAACTTCTTTTTCAATCCTCCATCTCATTGCAATTTTATTTTCTTTGTATCGACTTAGATCTGTAATACAATACTCTTTAAATAATTTATCGTAATATTTTTTTGCCAGTCTTTTCTCCCAGGTGGCATCAGCTTCATCTTCTTCGTTCCATAAAAATTGATGATGTTCTTTAATTATATCCATATCTCGTTTGTCATTAGATGTGTCTCTTTTAAAGTCTGCTTTAGATCCACTATAGTATAGTAAATAATCATTTATAAATTTCTTATGACGTGCAAACGCATCCATGCTAAGAACATGAAATCGCTGATTCTTCCATTCCTCTTTACCATATTCATCTTCAAGATGTCGTTTGTTGACAATTTTTTCTGTTGTTTTTTTCTTTGTTGGTATTAAATCCTTCCTTTTTTCCTTTCTTCTCTCAGCTTCAGAATCATAGTCGAATTCTGACCCATATCCACCAGACTGGTGTAACTCAGCCAAGTCAAATGTCTTTGCCATTTCTTTATGATAAGTCAGTCCAAATAAGAGGTGTTACCTGTTCAAAATAAAAACAAATGTATTAAAATATCAATAGTACATTCTTTTCTTGAATTATTTACTATTTTTGATAAGTGCTTGCCCAAACACACACAAAAAATGAAGCAGGGCCCCTGAGTTATACTAGTTTATATTTTTTGTCTGAGATTGTATCAAATTAACAGTAACTTCGGTATTTTGTTAAGGTGTAAGGTAAGGAGTATATCCCTTATGCAAAGCTTTCATTTGCTGATTTTGTCTTTTCAATTAGATCCTATTGGTAATATGTTCTCTATATGCTGTTGCCCATATTTCGTTTTCTTGTCTTCCAAATACATGTATTTTGATTTAATCTGCCCTTTAAACGGCCATCTGCAGAAATAAAAAGTAATTCTGGCATAATAATATTTAATCCCATTGCCTCTGTGGGCAGACTTTTAGTTGCCAAGGGTATTCACCAAGCCAGTAGTGAGTACTTCAGCGTGTCCAGTGCTTTACCAAAAAGTTATTTTATTTGGAAACTTGCAATATTGCTAGGGTCTGCTAAGTGGCAAAACTTTTACTGTATCAAAGTAAAGATTTACAGCCCAGGCCTTAAAAATACTACACATTATATACATATCAAACAAAAGAGGTTACAATTGTATACAGTGTGTTTTTTTAACGACGGTAGATCCGTTTTAGAATGTAAGCTTGGGGTGTAAACTTTCTCTTCTGTTCAGTAAAACTTTTGCCACTTGGTTTACCGTAGCAATTTCTAATCATTTAAAAGTTTGTTTAATCCTAAGGAGTATCTCTGGCATTCATGGCCGGATCTGTCCTTAGCTGATTTTGGGTTTTTATTTGGATCCTATTGGTTATCTAGGCTCTATCAGCTCATGCAGCTTTTACACAAATTTGATTAATGATATTTCAAATAATTTGATTCGATCTGTACTGAAGAGACATAAATTGTCGAAATGTCCAGTTGCAGAAATTATATTTTCAGAAACTGGACAGAATCATGTCATTAACAACAAACAATCTGAGGTGACAGCCAATCTGTAGTAAAATCATACATCTGGTAGATTACATGTTGTACTTATTTATTATAAAATTGAAATTGAAACATATATTTACATAGAGTTCTATGTAAAATTGTATTCCCCAGTGGCAGCCATATTGCATTGGATTTCTGAATGGTACAAATACATAAAATTTGGGAAATGCCCATCATGTTACCATGCCTACTTTAAATCAACTTGATATATGAAACGGTTTTTAAGAATTAGCAATTTACAACTTTTTTCCATAGGGTCAAATGCTAAACTAAGATCTGCAGCAGAGGCAATCTTCGATTTATGAAAAATACTAAAATCATACATTTGTTTAATGACCATCATATTACAATACCTTGTTACAATCAACTTGATATATGAAGCAGTTTTCAAGAATTATAGGCCAACCTGATCAAAGGACCAGAACATGATTGATCTTAAAATGTTATTCATCTTGATATACCTTTATATAAAATACTATGATACTTGAAAAAAAGTTCCTGAAAGTAACATGCAATGACACAGACTGACAGACATACAAATGGAACCTAAAAGTAAAGTCTTTTTGGCTCTGTCAATATAGAATTAAGAAGAAAAACTGTGAAATCAATCTACAAAGTAATACTATAAGTTAATATCAATTTATTGATTAAATGTATTTACCTGTTAACCCTTTCCTCAGCCATTACAAAAACACGACACATAACACATCAAAGTCCCGCAATTTTCTATCATACATTTGTATAAGATCTCATGTAACGGTTGTACAACTTTGTTAGCTCATTTAGGAGGGGGCAAAAAGTGACTTCATCCTGTATTCCCCATCTTTAAAATGGGTATATCCAAAAATCCGGGACATATTTTGCAAAAGTCCCCGACTCAGAAGATTGTATCTAAGAAACAAATTTGTGCCAATTCAGCTAAATTTAACTGTGAAATCCCAAGTTCCCAGGTGTAATAACATCCCTTTTTCATGTCTCGATGGGATTTTCATCTCGATTCCCAGTCCTAAAAAAGAGACATCCCGATTTCCCAAAATTAAAAATAGTCAATCCCAGCATCCCGAAAATGCCCCCCCCCCCCACCCCACCATTAGAAACTTATTTCAGGGCAATTTATTCTGGAAAAAACCTCTTTCAATTTTAGCTGTTAAATGTCAACATTACTCTCCATATGGAAACAAGAGGCTCCCAAGAGCCTGTATTTTCTCACATGCCTCTCGGTTGCCATGATAAACCAAACACTATAACTAAAGATCTGTTGTGGCAGCCATCTAAACCTTAGATGCACAATTGGTTTCCATGCTTAAAGGGACCTGTCTTTTATAAAAACAATCTAATTAAGGTTGTAGTTCCAGACCAGATTTTCAAATGTTAATTTCCACAATGCTTACTGCTTTCAATTTAGGTTGCATATCCATATTTTCCCCATGTATTTACATAAATTTAAGGGCATATATGGCTAAAAATAAGCAGACTTTAATCTTACTTTCAGAAAAAACAAGCACAGTAATTTATTCAGATTGGTTGGATGGGTCTTGATCATCACAAATTCTTAGGAATGGTAATATTTATGTCCATCTTTCTTAAAAACAAGAGCTGTTGCCGAATGGTAACCAATTATGCTTCCACTTACTTAACCCTGAATCAATAGGGTAAGTGTGTGTGGATACAATATAGGTGTGGACACAGTACAAGTGAGGACAGAGTAAATGTATGGACATGGTGAAATACCTCCCCAATTCTTTCCAGAAAATATACAGTTGAATTATCTCCCTTTCAAAATTTTGATCAGCACCATATTTCCATGTGGTTTTCTATTGGTGGTAGGCAACCTTTCTGTAAAGTTTCATCCAATTTGAGGCATTTTCAATTTTCTGCAGTTAGCTTTTTCAGTTTCCATGGCAATGGCAACAATTTTGAAAATTCTGAGCCAAGAAATCATTTTAAAGGTGCTAGGCAACCTTCATGACCTTAGAGTAAAGTTTCATCAAATTTGATACACTTTGAATTTTCCTGCCCTTTTCCAGTTTCCATGGCAACAACATCCATTTTAAAAATTCAAAATGATGTGGGTGTTTATATTTACTCATTGTAAGTTAGATTCCTTTGAATTTGTTGAAATTTGATTGCTAAGTATCTGAAAAACATCAAGAGTTGTGTTTTTATTCCTACCGATGGACGGAAGGACGGACGGACAAACAAGGGTAAAACAATATGCCTTCCCGACTTTTAGTCGCAGGGTCATAAAAAAAAAGATACATTGTATCAATCAATAAGACTTCCAAAACAATTGATCTTTGGACTAATAGACCTGCAGATACTGGCCTTTGGACACCATTTGACAAATGGGCCTTTGGACGACATTTGGACTAATGGGCCTTTGAACCATAGCTATGGCCCTATAATATAACCACTGAACCCTAAAAAGTAGATTTTGGTATGCCACTCAGTCACTACATACCCCATTTACAACATATATCACAAAGTTTTCTGTGGTCTATTTCTGTTTGTTTGTTTGTTATCCCCACTTAGCGAAAGCAGGGGGATTATGTAATGCAGTCCGTCCGTATGTTCGTACATACGTACATGTGTTTTTAATGCTCCTGATAGCTATGGAATTATAATAGAAACAAATTTGAAACCTGGCACCATACTAGAATATGATCTGAAGTAGGGCACTGTGGATTCCGAATTTAGGTCAAACGCCCCAGGGGCAAATTATGGGCAAAAACGAATTTTTCTTGATATCCAATAATTGAAGAAATCTCTGAGGCAATTTGGGCTAGAAAGTTGAAACTCAGGAATCATCTCACATACATGTATTATGTAGCAACTTCACAGAAGGTGTCGGAATTTTGGCATGACCTCAGGGCATGGCCTCTAGGGGGTCCAAAAAACGAAAAAATCAATTCAGCTGGAACTCCTCTTACACATTAAATCGCAGAAACCTTGTAATAAGGGTATAAGAAACACTATAAAAGTTGTCTGTGCTGATGGTATCTGAATTTTGAAATTTGCTCTCAGGGTGGAAAAATGAGCAAAACTGTATTTCGAGGTATCCAGTAATATTAAGAGAAATCTTCTGAAGTATTCATGTTTGCATGGAAGCTGAAACTTTGTATGCAAGTTCCATTATATGCATCTCATTTACTGATGATGGCAGACTTTTAGAATGACCCCTGGGGGCATGCCCTTGAAGGGCCAAAAAAAAAAAACTAGAGGCTCAGACACTGAGCCTGTATCGCTCACCCGACAAAATGCTGAACAGCAGGATTTTTCGATGTTCTGTATGGTGGCCATGTTTTTTATGTGAATTTCCCATAGGGCCAAAATAAACTTTGTTCTGTGCTGGCGGCCATGTTTTTCATTGAATCGGAACAAAATGAGCAATCTTTGTTAAACACCTTCAGTTCATCATTCCTGTAAAGTTTGGTTGAATTTGCTTCAGCGGTTTCAGAGGAGAAGAAGAAAATGTAAATTTTCCTATAGGGTCCAATGTTAAACCTTAGTTCCGCGCTGGGAGCCATGTTTTTGATGGATCGGAACAAATGAGCAATCCTTGTAAAGGACCTTACATACATCATTCCTGTAAAGTTTGGTTGAATTTGCTTCAGTTGTTTCAGAGGAAAAGATGAAAATGTGAATTTCCCATAGGGCCAATGTTAAACTATCTTCATTGCTGGCGGCCATGTTTTTTATCAGATCAGAACGAAATGAGCAATCTTTGTTCAGGACCTTTAGTACATCATTCCTGTAAAGTTCGGTTGAATTTCCTTCAGCGGTTTCAGAGGAGAAGAAGAAAATGTGAATTTTTCCATAGGGTCCAATGTTAAACCTAAGTTCTGCACTGGTGGCCATGTTTTTTATCAGATCGGAAAGAAATGAGCAATCCTTGTTAAGGACCTACCATACATCATTCCTGTAAAGTTTGGTTGCATTTGCTTTAGTGGTTTCAGAGCAGAAGAAGAAAATGTGAATTTTTCCACAGGGTCCAATGTTAAACCATGTTCCGTGCTGGCGGCCATGTTATTTGTCGGATCGGAACAAAATGAGCAATCATTGTTAAGGACCTTGAGTACATCATTCCTGTAAAGTTGAGATGAAATTGCTTCAGTGGTTTCAGAGCAGACGATGAAAATGTGATTTTTTCCAAAAAGGATCCAATGTAAAACCTAAATTCGGCGCTGGCGGCCATGTTTTTCGTCAGATCAGACGGTAATGAGCAATCATTGTTAAGGACCTTTAGTACATCATTCCTTTAAATTTGGTTGCATTTGCTTCAGTGATTTCAGAGTAGAAGATGAAAATGTGATTTTGCCATAGGGTCCAATGTTAAACCATGTTCCGTGCTGGCGGCCATGTTTTTTTCCGGATCAGAACGAAATGAGCAATCATCGTTAAGGACCTTAAGTACATCATTCCTGTAAAGTTTGGTTGAATTTGCTTCAGTGGTTTAAGAGCAGAAGATGAAAATGTGATTTTTCCCATAGTGTCCAATGATAAACCTAAGTTCCGCGCTGGAGGCCATGTTTTTTGTCAGATCGGAACAAAATGAGTAATCATTGTTAAGGACCTTTAGTTCATCATTCCTGTAAAGTTTGGTTGAATTTGCTTCAGTGGTTTTAGAGGGGTAGATGAAAATGTAATTTTCCCATAGGGTCCTATGTTAAACGATGTTCTGTGCTGGCGGCCATGTTTTTCATCGGATCAGAACGAAATGAGCCATCTTTGTTTAGGACCTTCAGTACATCATTCCTGTAAAGTTTAGTTCAATTTGCTTCAGCCTTTTCAGAGCAAAAGATGAAAATGTGATTTTTCCCATAGGGTCCAATGTTAAACCTAAGTTCCGCGCTGGCGGCCATGTTTTTTGTCGGATCGGAATGAAATGAGCAATCTTTGTAAAGGACCTTCCATACATCATTCCTGTAAAGTTTGGTTGAATTTGCTTCAGTGGATTCAGAGGAGAAGATGAATATGTGAAAAGTTTAACGGACAGACGGACGGACGACGGACGGATGACGGAAGCCAAGTGATGGCAAAAGCTCACACTGACCCTTCGGGTCAGGTGAGCTAACAATCAGTACTCATCAGAACGATTGGAAATCTATGTATAATTTTGATTTTGTGGTTTAAATTTTCATGAGGAATTATTGGATTTGCTCTTTAAATCCATTCTAAGCTTTTAGAATTCATGCCCAGTGTCAAATTTGGTAAATTACCTGAAAATGTCAAAGACTAATAATTTTTGGAATTCCAACATGAAGTTTTATAATAAAGCAACTTTTTAATGTCATCAGCTAATACTAACACTAGGATTTCAAACATATGATTCAAATTATGGTAAATTTCCTGAAACTCTCGAAGACAAATTACTTTTTGGAATTTTACCTAGCAACCATATCTTTTTTTTTTAATACTAGTTTTAATGATCATTTTCCATGGTCAGATTGCTAAAAACTTTGATTCTAATTTTGGTAAGTTTCCTGAAACTCTCAAAGACCCATTATGTTTTGGAATTCTACCTAGCAACCATATCTCTTTCAATTATTTAGAGTTTAATATAATGATGATTTTCAACTGTCAGGTTGCAAGGATCTTTGGTTCTAATTTTGGTAAATTTTCTGAAACTCTCAAAGACCAATTACTTTTTGGAATTTACCTAGCAACCATATCTTTTTCAATGCCTTATAGTTTAAGAGATCATTTTCAATAGGCAGATTGCAAAAATCTTTGATTCTAAGTTTGGTAAATTTCCTGAAAATCTCAAAGACCCATTATTTTTTGGAATTCTACCTAGCAACTATATCTTTTTCAATTCCTTACAGTAAACATTGGTAATCAATGATTACAAAGTTCGCCTTGTTATGGCACGTTGTCTCAGCAACCAAATTTTGCTTGGATACTGACATACTATCAAAACTGCATGCACATGCACACATGCAAGATGATCCTACTATGTACAGTACCTGAGATCTGATCCCTGACAAGAACTTGACCAAATTTTGCCTGGGTGCTGACCTACAATCAGAGATGCATGCATGTGCAAGGTTAGATGATCCTACCATGTACAGTGACTGAGATATCAAATCGGATGTAAACTCAAATGTAAGTCAGTCAAGCGGAAAATGTAGGTCAAACTGACTTAATTTTACCTGGATGCTGACCTACCATCAGACATGCATGCATGTGCAAGGTAAGATGATCCTACCATGTACAGTGACTGAGATATCAACTCGGATGTAAACTGAAATGTAAGTCAGTCAAGCAGAAAATGTAGGTCAAAGTGATCAAATTTTGCCTGGATGCTGAATTACCATCAGAGATGCATGCATGTGCAAGGTTAGATGATCCTACCATGTACAGTGACATAGATCTGAACTCGGACCTAAACTTAAATGTAAGTCAGTCAAGCCGAAAATGTAGGTCAAAGTGACCTAATTTTGCCTGGATGCTGACCTACCATCAGAGATGCATGCATGGGCAAGGTTAGAGGATTGTACCATGTATAGTGACCGAGATCTGAACTTGGACATAAACTTGAATGTAGTTCGCTCAAGCGGAAAATGTAGGTCAAAGTGACCTAATTTTGCCTGGATGCTGACCTACCATCAGAGATGCATGCATGGGCAAGGTTACATAAACTTGAATGTAAGTCACTCAAGCGGAAAATGTAGGTCAAAGTGACCTAATTTTGCCTGGATGCTGACCTACCATCAGAGATGCATGCATGTGCAAGGTTGTATGATCCTACCATTTACAGTGACTGAGATCTGAACTCGGACGTAAACTTGAATGTAAGTCAGTCAAGCGGAAAACGTGGGTCAAAGTGACCTAATTTTGCCTGGATGCTGATCTACCATCAGAGATGCATGCACATGCACAGTTAGATGATCATACAATGTATAGTTACTGAGATATGAACTTGGATGTAAATTCAAATGCAAGCCACTCAAGTGGAAAATATAGGTCAGAGAGACCTAATTTTCTCGGAGGCTGTGAGATAGCCCAAGATGCACCTGCATGCAAAGTTTGGTGACCCTACCCTGCATAGTTACAAAGATATATACCCAAATGCGGATGCGGACACAGACGAAGACGTGGCTGCGGACGCCGGGGGTACTCCAATAGTCCCCCTTAACTTCGTTGAGGCAAACTAAAAAATGATTTTCAATGTCAGGTTGCAAAAATTTTTTATTCTAATTTTGATAATTTCCTGAAATTCTCAGAAAGCTGCACTTTTTGAAATTCTACCAAGCAACCATATCTTTTTGGTGTTTTACAGTAACAATGATTGTTTTAACAGAAAGAAGTTAAGTTTCAAAAACACTTGTCTTTTTTTACAAGTGGAGGGGGTCCAAAAAGGGGTAGCGGGGGGGATCACTATCTTTGATTGGCCGTGTTTCATTCAATATGCCACTTTCAGCAGTATTTCCGCTATATATTGTGGCGGCCGTTTCAAGTGGTGGAGAAAGCTGGAGTACCCAGAGAGAACCTTGGGCAGGTGACTGACATACCATATCACATACATGCACCCTTTTCGTGATTTAAAAAGTGTGGCATAAAATCACATTACAACGGTGATAGGCTACAGTGTTTGTATTGGTAAACTAAACAGCCTAAACCACTTGGGGCAACCAGATTTCCGCTGCCTTATTACCCTAGTTGCAAGGCATGGATCCAGGAATTTGAAAAAGAGTGTAAATTCTGAAAAAATTTTGACTTATTTTTCATAAAAAATCCTATAAATATTCTATTTTCAAGTATAATTCTGAAAGTGTTTAAATTACAGTTTAACTTTTAAACAAAATTCCAGGTGTGTCTTTTTATTCAAATAAACTCAAATAACTTTTAACAATCAAGCAGTAAAATATGTACTTAAATAAACTAAAAAATATATAAAATTGATTAAAATCACTTACTAAAATATTATTGGGCAAATATACATGTATATTTTATCATTATTTCTTGCAATCAAAGTATTGAATTTGTAGGAATCAATCCATGAATGTGTATCTCTTACAAGACTACCAGAAATGCACCTAAATTTTTGCACTTTTACTATCATAATTAAAATTTGGTGAAGAAAATGATAAATTCATTATTTTGTTTAGGTCATGATTTCCTTTCCTATAGTGTTGAAAATTACGTGAAATAAGTTATACATAGACATAGAAATGAAGACTATAGTTTTAACCAAGGAGTACCCAAAATAATAATTTCGACTATGTATGAAATATACTGAAAAGAGCATTTTGTTCCTAAATTTGATGTTTAATTTTCTGTTTAGACGTTTTTGAACATTCAGCTTCTTCTGAACATGTTGAACAGGGTCAAAGATTATCATATTTAAGTAAAACGGATTGGCCAGCAGGTCTAACAAGTGTTTTTGGAAAAATATAATAACCAACACCATCAAATTTGCATAATTAGTGAAAAAAAAAATGACAATAAAATGTTCCTTTATACCGATATATTTTTACTATGATTATTATATCCTGGAATAATAATTGTTTATTTTAAGATATTTGTATATATTTGGATTTATTTCAGTAGATTTGAGTTTATTCGAGTAAAAAGACACACAAAAAAATTCCCACAACAATTTTTATCTTTGGTAATGAAAAAAGGGAGGGTACACACCAAAATCCGGGATAAAGTGAAGAATATGAACATAATTCTGCTACTACCAGAATTGTACAATTACGGTAAAATCATTAATACCAGAATTGTCACCAGAATTTTCCAGGATTGCAGATTCTGGAAAATTCTGGAAGATTCTGGAATACCAGAAGTGTATCTGGTATCAAGATGCAATCCTTTCTCTTCCAGAATTGTGCACTTCTGGAAGACTATGGAGAATTATGGTCTTCAAAATTAGTGGCATTTTGAAATAATATTGCAAGTTGTAGTTTTAAAGTTTCATTCATTTAAACAAAAGACATTAGAAACTTGCTAACCAATCAATTATGACATATAAAGAACAAGAAGCTTTTGACAACATCTACATGTATAGGCCCCATGCAGTGAGACTGTACCTAACTTGTTCAGAAATGCACAACTCTGGTACTTGTACCAGAATTGTGCAATGTACAATTCTGGTTGAACCAGCATTGTTTTATTTAACAATTCTAGTTGTACCAGAATTGTTCATTATATAATTCTGGATGTATCAGAATTGTTCAATTTACAATTCTGGTAATTCCAGAATTGTTCAATACATACAATTCTGGTTATACCAGAATTGTTCAAATTACAATTCTGGTTTTCAGAATTGTAAACTATTACAATTCTGGTTTCCAGAATTGTAAACTATTACAATTCTGGTAAAACCAGAATTGTTTAATCTTCAATAGACCACTTTCTTACTTCTTTTTATGAATGAATTGTGCCGGTTGACCTGGGGTCAATCGGCGCAAATTGCGTCACTAAATATTGCGACATTGGAAAATCTATATTGTGACGTCAAAATTTTCCAAGAAAATTCACCTACTGAAAAGTTGTCTATTCTGGCCTTACCAGAATTTTAAGGTGTCCAATTCTGGAATACCAGTCAGGGTTCATACACCTTTTTTGTTCCAATTTTCCACAACTTTTCAAGGATTTTTCTTAAAATTCCATACCCAAAATCACAGACATATTGCAATGTCATGCTGTGTTCCAATCATATTATCTGGTCCCTTTTTTTGAACAAAAATCAATAGGAGAAAAGCTGTTGATAAAAAGGAAACCAGGATGATTTCTTCCCCTTTAATGACGTTTGATTACTGAGGCTTGTTTAGGGTATATTGGGATACGGGATATTTACTACTTTTGTTAATGGGATACAGGATATTTGGGACAAAAAGTACTGGGATATGGGATATTTGACTATGGAAAACGGGATATTTCAATAATTAATGGGATATCTTCAATTTTCAAAGGGATATTTTATTCCAGACTTACCAGGATATGGGATATTGAGACCCCCTTAAACAAGCCTCATTACTTCCTTTTCTTATTGACCTCACCGGCAAGATTGTTAGACATCAAACCCACAAGTTTCCTACGACAATAAAAATATTTTTTACATTTTGATGAATTTCCAGGACCTTTCAAGGACTTTTGGCAAAAATACTGGATTCCACGACTTTTCAAGGCATTTAATTTTCAAACTGAAATTCCATGACTTTTCAAGGATTCAAGGACCCGTACGAACCCTGACCAGAACTGTCTTTCAAAATGAACAATTCTAGATTAAATTCCAGTACAGCCAGAGACTTAACATGATAAATCACTGTTATAGACATACATGTATCACTTTGCTTAGTGAAATGTGTATATTCTATTTCCCGTTTAATCTATCAAAATACTTTTCTTTTGCGTTTAAAGTGATGCAGTTTACCACTTGATATGCAAATTGAAATTATTTGGATAGATCAATCAGGAAAAAATATATTCATTAAAAACTAGAGGCTCAGAGACTGAGCCTGTATCGCTCACCTGACAAAATGCTTCTATGCCATGCATGACCAAAAAAGATGTATTTTACCAATGAGGTCTAATGTTAAGCTATGTTATCCATTGGCACGAGTGTTTTTTGTCTGATCCTATTGAAATGATTAATCCTTGCAAAAGACTTTTAATACATCATTCCAATACAGTTTAGTTAAATTTGTTTAGTTTCAGAGAAGATATGAAAAGTATGGTTTTCACATACAGGGCTACGATGTTAAACTATGTTATGCACTGGAGGCCATGTTTTTGTCGGATCAAATTGAAATGAGTAAATTTTGTAAAGTATCATCCATACATCATTCAAATCTGAATGTAATGAGCAATCTTTGTAAGGGATGTTCAGTACATACTTCCTGTAAAGTTTGGTTGAATTTGCTTTCGTGGTTTCAGAGCAGAAGATAAAAATGTGATTTTTCCCATAGGGTCTAATGTTGAACCCAAGTTCCATGCTAGAGGCCATGTTTTTTATCGGATTGGAACAAAATGAGCATCTTTGTAAAGGACCTTTAGTACATCATTCCTGTAAAGTTTGGTTGAATTTGCTTTAGTGGTTTCAGAGGAGAAGATGAAAATGTGATTCTCCCATAGGGTCCAATGTTAAACCATGTTCCGTGCTGGCGGCCATGTTTTTCGTCGGATCGGAAAGATGTCAGCAAACTTTGTTAAGGACCTTTAGTACATCATTCCTGTAGAGTTTGGTTGAATTTGCTTCAGCTGTTTCAGAGCAGAAGATGAAAATTAATTTTTCCCATAGGGTCCAATGTTAAACCTAAGTTCCACGCTGGAGGCCATGTTTTTTATCAGATTGGTAAGAAATGAGCTATCTTTGTAAAGGACCTTCCATACATCATTTCTGTAAAGTTTGGTTGAATTTGCTGTAGTGGTTTCAGAGGAGAAGATGAAAATGTGATTTTCCCATAGGCTCCAATGTTAAACCATGTTCCGTGCTAGCAGCCATGTTTTTTGTGGGATCGTGAAGATATGAGCATCTTTGTTAAGGACCTTTAGTACATCATTCCTGTAAAGTTTGGTTGAATTTGCTTCAGCTGTTTCAGAGCAGAAGATGAAAATTAATTTTTCCCATAGGGTCCAATCTTAAACCTAAGTTCCGCGCTGGCAGCCATGTTTTTTATCGGATTGGTAAGAAATGAGCTATCTTTGTAAAGGACCTTCCATACATCATTTGTGGGATCGTGAAGATATGAGCAATCTTTGTTAAGGACCTTTAGTACATCATTCCTGTAAAGTATGGTTGAATTTGCTTTAGTGGTTTCAGAGGAGAAGATGAAAATGTGATTTTCCCATAGGGTCCAATGTTAAACCATGTTCCGTGCTGGCGGCCATGTTTTTCATCGGATCCGAAGGATATGAGCAATCTTTGTTAAGGACCTTTAGTACATCATTTCTGTAAAGTTTGGACGAATTTGCTTCAGCTGTTTCAGAGCAGAAGATGAAAATGCGATTTTTCCATAGGGTCCAATGTTAAACCTTAGTTCCGAGCTGGCAGCCATGTTTTTTATCGGATCGGACAGAAATGAGCTATCTTTGTAAAGGACCTTCCATACATCATTCCTGTAAAGTAGGGTTGAATTTGCTTCAGCTGTTTCAGAGCAGAAGATGAAAATGTGATTTTCCCATAGGGTCCAATGTTAATACATGTTCCATGCTGGCGGCCATGTTTTTTGATGGATCGAAACGAAATGAGCAATCTTTGTTAAGGACCTTTAGTACTTCATTCCTGTAAAGTTTGGTTGAATTTGCTTCAGTGGTTTCAGAGCAGAAGATGAAAATGTGATTTTTCCCATAGGGTCCAATGTTAAACCTAAGTTCTGCGCTGGCGGCCATGTTTTTTATCGGATCGGAACGAAATGAGCAATCTTTGTAAAGGACCTTGCATACATCATTCCTGTAAAGTTTGGTTGAAAATGTGAAAAGTTAATGGACGACGGACGGACGACGGACGCCAAGTGATGGCAATAGCTCACACTGACCCTTTGGGTCAGGTGAGCTAAAAAATTAGAGTGATATGTCTATCACTGTAATTTATCTGATGGTAAGTTTCTGACTGTACTGTCCTAGAATTGTTCAAAAATACAAACAATTCTGGTTTACTAGAATTGTTTAGTTAAACAATTCTGGAAAAAAACAGAATTGTAAAAACATAATTCTGTTAATTCCAGAATTGTTTTAACAAATTCTGGTACACATCGCCAAACATCCAATTTTCGACCCTCTTCAGTATTCGACCTAAACCTGCCATTTCAACCAAAATTATGATGTCACATTTGACGCTTAGTAGGTCGAAAACTGGATAGACCGGGGCATTTTTGTCAGTTTGTACCAGAATTGTACAATTCTAGTAGTACCAGAATTGTATTCATATAATTTCTTCACTTTATTATGCCAAAATCCGCACCTGGTTGATGTTATAAACTGATACCCTTTCAAACTAACAAAGTTTTATAAAACCATTCACTTTATATACTCAGTGCATGGCCGAAACATCTTCGTCCGAAAGAGCGCATCAGTGATCAATGCACATGGCAAAACCTACGATTTCAGAATTATTTAAAGACAAGACCATGTCATCTGATGGGTAGAGGTTAAGTGTATGGCGAATAACAACATTATATATTTCTGGTCAATCAAACATTCTTAAATCAATAGCAATGCATTTTTTCGAAATTAATTCTTGCTGATCTTACCGAGGCAGAGTGTATACTCGCCACATATTCCACGAAAAAAATGTAGCTAAAGGGATGACTTTTATAATCCGTACTCACACCATAATAATCTTGGATATGTGGAGTGTCACTCTTTTAGCATTTTTCTGATACCCTCCCGTTCTGCGAAAACTCCAAATGGGTCAACCATACAGATATTTGCTTCCCGAAGTCACCATGTGGCCTTCAATAATTATAGTTTATAAGCACCCGTTTAAGTAGTCAAAGTTTTTTTCTATTTATTTTTTTTTTATTTTATTAATTTTTTTATTGATAGGCTGCCGCCGCATTTCGGAACATGAAAAAAATAAATATCAGCATATAATCATTAAAAATTGAATAATAATGCGAAGTCATATCTTATAGGATCAGACAACGGCAGTAGTATACCGAAGGAACAAGGGAAGCGAAGACTACAAAAATCGAAATCCGAAGAGCTGGCAAAAACGGCAACCAAGGACGTATATTTAGAATATAATATAAACTAAATATACGTCCTTGCGGCAACAGAGAAAAACAAAGACAAAACAAGGACGTGAGACAGCTACAAGCACGGAAATAAAAAGACGACATTAAAAACTAAGGCACTCATAGTGTGAACTCCCATGAAAACCGGGAGTGATATCAGGTGCTCCGGAAGGGTAAGCATATCCTGCTCCACTAGCGACACCCGTCACACTATCAGTGAGGTATATATTGATTTGAAAGTTCTGATTTGAGGCTGATTGGAATAACCATTTTCTAACCCTTAGACAAAACCAATCGAAAAAAATGAAAAATCCATGGTACGTGTTACTTCTCTAAAACCCTCAAACAGTACCAAGGTAAAAATTTGAAAAGCAGTTGTAAGTCTCTTGAGCATTCAAACATTAACCAGGACAAACCAGTAACACGAACATAAAAACGTAGACAAAACTAAAATCTTACAGTATGATATACAAGAAAAACAAAAAACTAAAACCACTGACAGTGTGAACTCCCATAAAAACCTAGAGTGACATCAGGTGCTCCGGAAGGGTAAGCATGTCCTGCTCCAATAGTGGCACCCGTCACACTATCAGTGAGTCAATTCAGGGTTGAGTCAAAACCAGTTATGTCAAATCCGTGAAGACGTGAAATCTACCTGAAAATGTCCGTTTTCATTTGGAACACAGACACGTCATATCTGTCAAAGCAACAAAGGCTGAACAAATCCCTGACTAAGCAACTTTTGGGACAGTGCTTTTGCTCTATTCAAAAATTCAGAGTTATGTAAAGCTTAAGTTTTTTTTCTGGGCATGACCACAGAACCAGTTTTTAGTTTAATTTGTTCTTTGGTTCGAGGACAAGAAAGAAATGTCGCCATTCCAAACATGAACTGCAAACTGACGCCCTTGTCTGTTTTATCAAAATCCATGCACCTCATCAACATCTTCATTGCAATTAGAATAAAGGAAATCTAGATTAATTTTTCAATTTCAGCTTTTTTTAACATTTAGATGCTCCATACAAAGTAAAGAATTAATGAACTTATTCAAATGCAGGTGAGAAGTTTTATATACCACAGGACACCATAGGATCTACTTTGGACGCTGGCTATCTGCCACTTTGTCCGCCTCTGCATGATGATTCATCTGTTATATTCGTACGCGACTTTACGTGACAACCGGTGATTGATCTTATGCTTATGTCCATCGTAAAATCGTACTTTGCTTCTTGGTTCAAGAGAATGATTCTGTAATTTCAAAAAATGAAGAAGTAGCAGAGATAATTAACAAATTCTTTGTAAATGTGGCAAAAGACATTGGTAAAGATTATACTTTCAATGAAAATGATCAACCAAGTTTAAAGAAAATTGAAGATAAATCTTTTGAGGAAAATTGTTTTAATTTCAAACTACCAATGAAAAAGATGTAGCCAAAATTATTGATAAATTTGATGTGAAAAAGGCTATAGGTGTAGATAAAATTTCAATGAAAAAAAAAATTGTTAAACCTATTACTGAAATGATTAATTATTCAATTAAAACTAGCATTTTCCCAGATAGAGTAAAGAAAGCACAGGTTAATTACACCTATCAATAAAAAGGTGACCCTTTTCTTAAGAATAACTAATGGCCGGTTAGCATCCTCCGAATTCCGTCTTAAATTTTTAAAAAATATTTTTGATAATTTTTTATGTGCATTCACGAAAGGACGTGATTGTCAAACAACATTTCTTAAACTTAGAAGATTGGAAACTTGCTTTGGAATGTACCGAAATTTTGGCTGCAATACTTAGCATTTGACTGCCTTCCTCATGATATTTCGATCTGTAAACTATCCGCATATGGTCTATCCGAGGAAGCTTGTAATTTATTATTATCATACTTAAGTGGTAGGAAACAGCAAATAAAAATAGGTGATATTGTTAGCCAATGAGCAGATATCCATAAAGGGCGGGGGATCTATATCGGGCCTCTACTTTTTAACTCGTAAGCCGAAGGCGGAGAGTTCTTAATATGGCAAGAAAAAAATCACGTGCTCACATCAAGGCTTCAAGCCTATGAACAGCTCTAAAAGATGATCTTCGTGCTTCCGATAAAATATAAGGCGTAAGTTTCTATCAAAATCTTATACATTGTGTATTTAAGTTATATTTCTTCATTTCCTTCAAATATTACAGAATTACCACATGAAGATTTTCAGGGCTTTCGAGTTTCAGCTCCATCGGAGCTTTGATTAATATATTCAGCAATGATATTTTCTATTTTATTGATAAAGGGAATCTGTACAATTACGCAGGTGATAATACTTTGTCATATTGTTCTCCTAATTACGATGATCTTATTATTGTTTTAGAAGCAGAGAGTAAAATTTTAATTGAGTGGTTTCATATAAATTATAAGCAAGCTAACCCCGAAAAGTTTCAGGCAATTGCCATAGGGAAAAAGTCAGCACAAAAAATTCCATCTTTCAAAATTGATGATATTACTATAACATGTGAAGAGACGGTAAATTTAAAGCTATTGATTTTATGTTGAATTTTGATTGTCACATTAAATCTATTTGTAAAAAGGCTATACAGCAACTTAATATTCTAAAAAGAATGGGTAAAAACTTGTGTAAACTTAGTAGAGTCACTATTTTTCATAAATTTTAAATTCTGACCGCTTTATTGGCGGCATTTTTGTTCAGTGGCCAATAGTAAAAATACAAGAAAGAGCATTACGTTTTGTGTATTCAGACTACAATTCAATGCATGAAGATCTTCTTATCAAGGCAAAATTGCCTACACTACATATTAGAAGAGTAAGGACAATGACCTTTGGAAACTTTTAAAATTCTATATGATTTAGCTCCTCCTGTTTTATCTGACTTAATACATATACAAAATCATAAACATAATTTTAGGTACAGTAACCTTCTACAGATACCCCATGTCAAAATATCAAGGTGTGGAAAGTTTTAGGTACTCTGCTCCAGTTCTTTGGAACTCTTTGCCTGAAAACTCAGGCAATGCACAAATAATCAGTTTAAAGGGATGATTTCGATCTGGGGTGGCAAATTATGTTCATGTGTTGTATGTAGAAATTAGATAAAAAAATTTACAATTTAATGGTTGTTTTTGTAAATGCTTGACTGGAGCATATATACGGCCTAAAACCATATTGTCACCTGCTATTTTGCTTTTATTGTTAATTTGCTTACTTATGTTATGCTGCTTTATTTAATGCTTGCATATATATTATTTTCATGCTATGTTATATGAGGGTAGGAATGAAGGTATCCTGATGACGGTTTACGGTAAAAAATTAGGCAAAATGACGTTAACGGTAATATTTATGCCTTCACGATAAACTTAATAGATATTTCTACAAAAATTTGTGTTGACGAATGACGATATTTTTTTTCTCTCCAAATAACGATAACGGTACAAAATTCAAGTAATTTCACGAATCACGATAATAGATTTTTGACGATTAACGGTAAAATTTTGACCCATTTGACGTTAACGATAGCTGAAAAGATGTGGTTGATGGTTAACGATAAAGGGCATTCATACCCTCTTATATATGTGTGCTATTTTCTGTTTTTAGTGCTTCAAATATGTATGTTTTTGTTGGATATGCTTGTGTGCTTTTATTTATAACTGTCTTTTATGTTCTCTCTGATTACTTCTTTTGCTTTTATGTGTGTCATATGTTTGTGTCGTGTCAATATCTGCATTAGTTTCTAGTATGTGTTTCTATTGTATTAAATTTGCTTTGCACGCACTGTATATTGTTCATTTATGTCGGTTCAAAAGCTCCCAAGAGCTTATGTTTAGTTTAATAATATTGTATTGAAAAAAACAAAAGGATTGGGCAAACAGTTATCACAACTGAGATAAAGCCCTCTGCTTAAAGAAATATATATATTTATAAATACATGTGCAAACAAACAAGACAATGCAACAATGCAAGCTTATGTTGTACTGTTACTTGACTTGCCGACTTAGAATAAAACTTATTATTATATTTATTATGGTGTTTCCTGTGGTTGTCTAAGCCTATTTCGAATTCCTTGACCGTTTTTGCTGTTACGTCTTCTTCTGGCAGCTAGACTATTCCACATATTGACTACCCTGTTTGTAAAAGAGTACTTATTATTATTTTCCTATGAAAAAACTTCATGCATTATGATTCGACGTCACATTTCATATCATTTCAATATCATGATAAACTTCATAAAAGCAAAATATGTACATTTTTTGCTTCCTCATATAAGTCGTAAAGCACCATTATAGCTTGTGCCTGCACTAAAAGGCTTGGGAGACCGTTTTTCTTATCTTTGAGATATCCTAAACAGAAAGGAGAGGTAAAAGAATAAAGAATTTCTGAATGTATTTGTATATATTAAATGCTGTAAATATTGAAATAATATAATAATAACAAGTGAAAAATTTCAGGAATTCCCAGGTCTACCCTCTTAAGGAGGTTCGCTCCTCATGTTTTGGCTACCCTCTTAAGGAGGTTCGCTCCTCATGTTTTGGGATTTCTGTCAGATTTTCGGAATCCTCTGGTTTTAAATCTGATAATAATTATAATTTCAGATATCAGAATTTATTGGAAATTCCTAGCGTAAGGACCACAAATTTTGGTAAGAAATCCTTTTATTATGCAGCACCTGTTTTATGGAACTCATTGCCAGAACATTTTAGGATAGAAACTAATTTTAATCATTTTAAGAAATTGCTTTTAAATTGGAATGGTAATGAGTGTATATGTGCTTGCTGCAGATAAATTATTAGTTGCTTGGCTTATATTAGCTTTTTGTACCTGTCTAGTGCTTTATTTTTATAAATTGCTCAGCTTCTTATGTTTTTACTCACTGTTTTAGATGTTTTAGCTTGCTGTTTCGTATTTTTAAATGCTTGCCATCTTGCTTACTGTTATATTTGTATTGCATGCTTTGTTTTATTGATTATATGTTTTAAATCGTCGGAGAAAAAGCTCCTGTGAGCTTGTGTTTATTGTATTTTAAACCGACTTAAAATAAATAAAATTTATCTTATCTTATCTTATCCATTTAAAAGCATGATAATTTTTTGTCCATTGACCTCCTTATTTTTTTCCATAATTTCATTTTATACACCTTTGAGAGCATTCTGGATTTTTTTTTTATTAAATTCTATTTATTCTGTGACTTTCTGTCACATTCATTCATAGTCAAACCTTGTTAATGTTAATCCTATGAAAAATCAGAGGAGTTCAGTTTCCTGCCAAAATCATCAACCTATCAATTTTTTTTCACTAAAATTACTTCTTTTTTAATTTTCTAACACAAAATCATGATTATTTGAAATCCTTTGCATTTTCAAAAGGAGTAGCGAACCCTCTTAAATGTAGAATTCTATTATTTTAACAAAAGGGTACAAGCACGGTTACCTTCTTCTTCTTCTCTGTATGAGCCTCCTTTGAATAGGAGCACCTCCAGCAGCAGAGTAAAACCCTACTATATTATACTTATTTTAAAAAAAAAAATCAATTTTAATGTTTTTATACCTTATATGTTAAAAGTAAAAAGTAAAAGTAAAAAGTAAAATGAGTACCACCAATCCTACAATCAGTGAATTTAACAAAGTTCCCATAATTCTCTTCCTTTGTTTCTATAGAAACCAAGATGTGAAGTTCGTATGTGCAAAAGTTCCAAGATATTGCTGTTCCCAAACAAATAAGCGGAAGTGCACCTGGTACCCGTGACTCAAGCACGGTTACCACTTGAAGGTTTTAGGTTCTGCAGTAGAATAAGTAGCGAGTTAGATAAAAAAAAAATAAATCAAGAGTAGGTATGATACACACGATATACTGTTCCTTAAAGAAATTGAAGCAAAGATTCAGCTTCGTTTTGCCTTTCTTTTGTGTTCCATGATTTGTTTAAAAACGTTCCGGCCTTATGAGAAATCCGTCCCTGCCTTTCCGGCCTCATTCCAATCTGGCCCTGTCTAATACATGTTATAAGTCGATCCAGCCTTACGATATAATTACTGTTGTTTTTCGCGAATTTTTTTTTTAGAAGTTTAATTTGGTTTTGCCATAAGAAAAATTCACAACTTCATATACCAATTTTATACCTTAGAAGATGGAAAGGGGTGGGTATTTTCACCGCCGACCACCACCGACCTCCTTAAGATAACGATTTTCTATTGTTTTATTGGGTATTTTGTCATTTTTATACGACCGCAAAAATTTTGCGGTCGTATTATGGTATGGCGTCGGCGTTGGCGTCGGCGTCTGTGGACAGCATAACTTTAGTTCTAGTGAACGGATTGTTATCAAATTTTAGTATGATGTTTGTTGGCACAAGCTTAAGCCCAGGTTTTAATTTCGCGTTCCCTGCCCAACCCGTTTTTGAAAAAGAGGCCAAAAAGGGGTAGTATTAGGTATTTTCGTGTCTGTGGACAGCATAACTTTGGTTCTAGTGGATGGATTGTTTTCAAATCTTAGTATGATTTTTCTTGGAACATTCTTGAGAAACATTTTTTTCGTTTAGGTTTTTGCCCCACCCATTTCAGAATTAGGGGCCAAAAAAGGGTTAAATGAGGTGTTTTCACATATTTGACTGTAGAATCTTTATTATTTATTGGATTTTGATGGGGTTTGTTTCAGTGTGCTCCTGAGGAAATTTCCAATCTGGAGTATGCCAACGGATTTCACGTAGCATGTACCACTCACGAGATAAATGGGGCCCAACAGGGGCAAATCT
>MJUU01028686.1:33933-44739 GCA_002080025.1 Modiolus philippinarum
GGAACTTAGGTTTAACATTGGACCCTATGGGAAAATTCACATTTTCTTCTTCTGCTCCGAAACCGCTGAAGCAAATTCAACCAGACTTTACAAGAATGATGAACTGAAGGTCCTTAACAAAGATTGCTCATTTTGTTCGGATCCAATTAAAAACATGGCTGCCAGCACAGAACATAGTTTATTTTCTCTCTATGGGAAATTCACATAAAAAAACGAGGCCACCATGCATAACATCGAAAACCCTGCTTCAGCATTTTGTCAGGTGAGCGATTCAGGCTCAGTGTCTGAGCCTCTAGTTTTATTTTTGTTTTTTTTTGTTTTGGTATTTTTAGTCCCAAGCCTATTCATCCTTTGCACGCATTCCAAGTAATATAATTGCTGTTTTGTTGTGTATTCCCTTACTAGTGATTTTTAAAAAATTTCTGGACATTCTTGTTTAGTCATAATTTGTATAATATTAACCGTTGATCATTTATTAGCTACTTTTGGTGCCTTTCATACAGATGTTTATTAAGTCACTGTCAAACTCTGTGATATCCAATTGCAATTAACAAACACCTGGGGCTTTCCTGTACAGGTGAGCGTCCTGTAAAGTGTGTAGGATTATACCCCGAGGTTGTATCTACATCATATCCAAGTGAAACGACCCAGACTTTCTTCAATCCGAAGTTATAGCATTTTTTCTGCAACCCTCCCGTTATATTCTATGTTAAAAATTACCCTCGATAGCCGCTTATTTTCAATCAGGGGAGGTAACTCCGGAAACTTGAAAGTCGTCAATTGTATAAATATAATAAATATAGGAATTTCTAAGATTTCAAATAAAAATAAACTTTGTACGCAATTCAGAGGCTATCCCTCACTGTACCTTTTTGTAAGTGGTTAAAACTCCTTTGTTTTTATAATTCTGCAGCAATTTTTGATGACAAATTTCCATTCAAATGTATCAATATAAGTCTGAACAATAAATAATGAATAATACAACTTTCCATCTCCGATGTCATGACCAAACAAAACAAAAAAAACCGACATAGTATCAATTAACAATACAGGGACGTATAGACCAAGGCCGGATTGTCATAAGGCCGGACTGACACAGGGCTGGATTGTTGTAAGGCGAGTTAGTTAGAAAAAAAATCAAGAGGTTAGGTATGATACACACGATATACTGTTCTTTAAAGAAATTGAAGCAAAGATTCAGCTTAGTTTTGCCTTTCTTTTGTGTTTCATGATTTGTTTAAAGTGCCATGTTGTGTTGGCATAGATTTTCACTCACTTCAACATTTAATTTGTATCATGAGTAACCGGTTTATGTTAAAGAAAAAAAGTCGAACAGCTGACCACAGGGGTCGGAAATTTTATCAATATTTCATTTCAAGTTAAAATATGAAGCCTCACACATTAAGTTTCACGAACTTAGTGATGTGCGGGCTTCATATTTTAACTTAAAATGAAATATTGATAAAATTTCCGACTCCTGTGAGCTGACCACATTTTTTTCCCTTAAATCAATAGTAGATAACTTTACCAAGCAGAGTGGTCAAGAGCCGAAGTCCATGAGACAAAAAGACAAATCAGGTGGAAACCATGCATCTGCAAAATTGTCAACCGCAATGGTCCTGACTTTGTACATTCATTTCAAAAGAAATGGTGGGTTAAACTGGTTTTATGGCTAGCCAAACCTCCCTTTCCATTGTGGTAGTGTTATAAACTGTCACACAATATAACTATTTGGGTATAATTATGAAATAATGGCAAATTCAATGGGGCCATCAATGCTTTGATAGATAAGGCAGGAAAAGCATATTTTAAGATTAAAAGAATATTGGAATCAACAACCCATGTAGATTCTTGGAAAAATTATATGTCTCCCCCTCTTTCCCCTATCCTGCAGCTGTATTGCAGTGAAATTTGGGGTAGTGACTTAAAATTCAAAGATATAGACCCAACTGAAAATTTCATATGAAATTCATAAAAGAAATTCTTTGGATTCATTGCAAAGCCTCTAATGATGCATGCCAAGCAAAATTAGCTAGGTTTCCCATGAATTACAAAATTAAGCATTCAATTATTGGGTAATTAGTTCACCTTTTATCTGATGAAAATACTTTTGCTTATGAAAAATATAATTCAACAAAATTAAAAATTCAAATTCCTGGACCAAAATAACAGAAAATATGTTAAGACTCACTGGGGTACAGTTATTTCATAAATAATTAGATTATGCTAAAACATTCTTCATTACTTATAAAACAAAAAATAATGGATCAAGTTGTTCAAGAGCAAAATTCAAATATAACAATTCCACAAAATAAGAGTTTTTCCTATATGTTTACAGAATGGGTAAACAACTTATGTTGATTTGAAACATAACTGATAGATCCATGTTATGTAAAACTGGAACTAGTTTTCATCAGTAAATGATTGAAAAAAGGAAGACTTTTGAATATTTCTAAAAAGGACACATTGTTTCCACTTTGTAAAATGTAGTTTCAATATTGAAGATGAAATCGCTTCTTATTTAATTGCATTGGTTATGAAACCCAGCGAACTATATTTGAAAATCAGATAACCAATCAATATAAATTCTATATGAAATTTAATAATAAAGAAAAATTAAATATAATGATGAATAGCAACTGTGTTCAAATCCTCAGAATATCTTCTAATTACATATCTGACTGCTTAGAAATTAGAATGTAGAAAAAGTAGAGTTTGGTCTACTGAAATACATGACGACTCTTTAACACACCCTTCTGGAAGTTTTTAGTTTGATTTTTCTTCCGTAGTGCGACAGTGTTTTACCAGCAGACTAGGCTCCTTGAGCTAGCCGGCAGTTTAGCGGCTAGCACTCATTGACCCTTCTTTCTAAATTAAGTTATTGTCACATTCCTTTCTTTTCAGATAGTGGTCATAGAGTTAGTAGTCTACCTCTGTTGGGTGTCATAGGACAGTTTGCAAAGAATAGTGGAGCTTTAGGTTACCATATAAACCAAACAAGGAAAATGACATGTGGGTTTTAAGTTTCTTGTGTGACTGGGGACATATGGTTACGCATAGCAATCGTGTTTTTTATGCCCCCGGATCTTTAGATTGGGGCATTTTGTTTTTACCCTGTCTGTCTGTCTGTCCGCAACTTTAACCTGGCTCATAACCTTAAATGTGATGTGATAGGACCTTCACATTTGGTATGTTTTTATTGATCATGTGAAGTTGAACACCATTATGCAAATTTCACTAAGGTCAGGTCAAAGGTCAAGGTCACAGAGGTCAAAAGGTCAAAATCTAGATTTTGCTATAACTTTGAAAAAGAAAGGAAATTGGGTAAATGTCAATCACAATTGATAGAGGCTTGATATTATATATGTGAATAGATCTATTAATGCTTAATACAAATCTACCAAAACAATTTGGGTCAGGTCAAATGTCAAGGTCACTGAGTGCAAATTTGAAAACTTGAACAAAAACGTTAACATTGCCTCTAACTTTTCAACCAGATGTGATAGGACCTTAATATATTGCCTGTTTATTGGGGTATGAAGCTGAACAGCATTATGCAAATTTTATCAAGGTCAGGTCAAAGATCAAGGTCACAGAGGTCAAAAGGTCAAAATATAGATTTTGCTATAGCCTGTAATTACAATTGCTAAAGGCTTGATGTTCCATATGTGAATAGATCTAATGAATCTTAGTACAAATCCATCAAAAAATTTGTCAGGTCAAAGGTCAAGGTCACTGAGTTCAAATTTTAAAACTTAACATTGCCTCTATCTTTTCAACCTGATGTGATAGGACCTTCATATATTGCCTGTTTATTAGGGTATGAAGCTGAACAGCATTATGCAAATTTTATTAAGGTCAGGTCAAAGGTCAAGGTCACAGAGGTCAAAAGGTCAAAATATAGATTTTGCTACAGCCTGTAATTACAATCGCTAAAGGCTTGATGTTCCATATGTGAATAGATCTAATGAATCTTAGTACAAATCCATCAGAAAAATTTCTGTCAGGTCAAAGGTCAAGGTCACTGAGTTCAAATTTTAAAACTTAACATTGCCTATATCTTTCCAACCAGATGTGATAGGACCTTAATATTTGACCTTTATATTGGTTATATGAAGCTGAACAGTATTATTCAGATTTCACTTAGGTCAGGTCAAGGTCACAAGGTCACAGAGGTCAAAAGGTCAAAATCTAGATTTTGCTGTAGCTCATTAATTGTAATTGCTAGAGGCTTCATATTCTATATGTGATATAATAGAGCTTAGTACAAATCCACCAAAAAAATTTAGGTCAGTTCGAAGGTCACTGAGTTAAAATTTGAAAACTGTAATACATGTATTGCCTATTTCTTTTCAACCAGATGTGAAAGGACTTTCATATTTGGCCTGTATATTGATCATATAAAGCTGAACACCATCATGCAAATTACATCAAGGTCAAGGTCACAGAGGTCAAAAGGTAAATATCTAGATTTTGCCTTAGCTGGCTAATTAGGATTGCAAGAGGCTTGATATTCTATATTTGAATATATCTAATTGAGTTTAGTACAAATGTCTACCTAACCTTAATATCTAGTGATTGCAATTTTAGCAAGTTTGTATTGTAGACATGGTTGCTACTGGGGGCATGGTGTTTCACAAACACATCTTGTTTATTATTGGACTTTTGTCATATTATAAAAAATTCTAAAATCTCTGTTATTTCAGGCAACACATGTGTTCCATTGGACACCTATGCATTTTTTGTTTTAATTTCATTATATTTTTTGTCTCGTGACTGAAATATATAGGTATTATTTTGCAGCAATATCTAAAATCATCTGAGTGGAAGCAGTAAAAACCCTTCACTGTTTGTCCATATTCATTCATCTGTAAAATTTAAAAAAAAGATTTCTTTGCTTATGTCATGTATGTATAATGGATAATTGGTCTAAAGGTCTAGCATTCTAGTATGTCTAGTTCTACTGTGTCTGCCCATTTTTATATAAAGGTCAACTTCTTTATATATCTGACAGGATCAACAGGATATGATTTTTGCATAAGGACCTTGCATTCTCACTTTGAGACACAGCAGTTATTTTTAGCGGTGTGAGATCAGTGTTTTTTTTTGTGTCAAATTTGGGTCCGAATATCGGACCCATTCCCAATGCGAAAATGACTTATTTTTTTCCCAAATAATGTACAATTTTCCCAATCCTGCAATGCAACGGATTTGATATAAATTTAAGAAACGTAAATACTTGAAATTGGCATTTTTATGTTCAACTCCCGAGTTCCTGTGCATTCCACGTATTTTCCCTACACTAAATATAGCTATAATCATAGAGATATTTTTTCTAACCAATCAAACGTCATTAATTTCGCAGATCTTGTTCAAAGGTCAAGATCATATGTGTCAAAACAATCTTGACATTGGAAACTAAATTGGCTAACCAAGACATGTCTTAAGACTACCTTTTCTTTCGGGGAGTAAACAGACAATAATTATGAAGATAAAAATCGACAATAGACACTGCGGAGTCCGAGAAAGGCAAGAATTGACATTATTAGCTTTCTCATAATGCACAGATGTACGAGAAATGAAATGACATTTCAAGTGCACGGCCAGTTATCTTGCATAGATACAGGAAATGATTTGGGTTTCAAGTTGCATTTTATAGATTTTCAAGAAACACCAAAAATAGTGACCCCCAGAGATAAACTTTAATGTCTCTCTGAATCTAAAGACCCAAATGTAAAATAACCCTGTACCCTCGAGCCTGCACCACTCTCTTTCTAAAGGAAAGAGAAGTAAGAATAATGGTAACAGGTTTATTAAAGTACTTTAGATAATGCAGTTTTTATTATTTTCCCAAATGGAGAAAGTTTCACGTTTATTTTCCCAATTCAAAGGGACCCGGACCCAGTCCCAAAAAGGTGAGAAAAAACACTGGAGATTTCCTTGTCTTACACTAGTGTGTGTCAAAAAATCACTTGCAGTTTACCGGCAAATATTGTGTTTGCACATTTAGGGTCTGTAGTCTACATTTGTCCTTGTTAGTGACCATAAGTGAATTTAATCTTTGTATTATAAAATTGTTATATCATTTAGAGACCGACCATTTAACCTGAAGGGGGGGGTTATGGTTTTTTTTTCTGGACAGAAAATTTTTTTCGCGCTTCGCGCGAAACAAATTATTTATTTTTTACACGCGTATCAACAAAATATTTTTTTTCAAAATTAACATTATTTTTTTGGGCAGAAAGCCTCATTCAGAAAATTTTTTTTCATCATTTTGGCAGCCAAAATATTTTTTTCACATAAAATCAGATCCAAAATATTTTTTTAGAAAAAAACCATAGCCCCCCCCCCCTTCAAGTTAAATGGTCGGTCCCTTAAAATAAATTTTTACAGGAAAATACAAGAAAATTCATCTTTTAAAATATGGGGCGCTCAGATATAAATTTCTGATTTTATGACGTTACAAAAAATGACATAACTCCTAGTGTAAACAGACGAAAGGGGCGATATTTTGTGTGGATTTTAGTATATTTTAGGGAAAATACAGTGAGAAATAAAACCAAACACCAGTGGAGGTGCGAGACAACAGAATCTCAGACACCCTCGGGTAAGATTTCAATAATCTCTGACTCTAATTAAAAAAAATAATAATAATCTCTGACTCAGCAAGCTTCGTCTGAGACTGGAAATCTTACCCTTGGCTGTCTGAGATTCTCCTGTTTTGCACTTCCCCTGGTGTAAGAATCTTAATTTCTAGGATAGCCATTGGTAAGGATGATTGTAAATTTTTTATTCTATGTAACATTTGACTGATTTATATTACAGAACAATGGATATAGACAAGAATTTGAACAATTGTAAAAGAAAACGTGAAGAAGAGGATGACCTCAAACAAGATGTCAATACACGGAAATGTGTTGTACAGGAAGGGTATTCATGGTGGACTTGTTTAATGTATGATATGCCACAAAGTAAAACAAAACCACAACCTACACAGAAGAAATCATCTAGTTGATGAAGTTCAAGATAAGGAATAATTACCTCAGTCTTTCATGTGTGGTTTTGAATTATTTACATGTTTTGACATTATCTTTGTTTTAGACATCATGAATGCATCATCTGAAAATACTGACAATATTACATCTAAGATACTTTTGTCTTGTAATGGTGTAACATCATTGGAATCTAAAACTTTATCACTTAAAGAACATATCAGTTTACCATGCAAACCAGAGAAACCAGCTGACACTGATTGTTGTGGATCTGGCTGTATACCTTGTGTCTTTGATATCTATGACCAGGAAGTAAAAATATGGGAGCTGGAGTGTGCTAAAATTAGGAACAAAACTCTTTTTGAAGATGATCATTTGGTATGTGGAGACAGTTTTTATCATTCCTGGGATAGTGGCCTGAAAAATTCCCAATTTTTAATTCACTTTAAGACTGTTTTATTCACGAATTGTATCTCCTTTCATGCATTTTAAAGCTACCAAAATATATTTGAAATAGTTCAAAATTATTTAATGACAATTTAAGGGGATCTCAATGCTCTTTAAATCAAATTCAATTTTTTTTGCCCAATTTATAAGATTGACAGATTAATAAGATTGTTAAATTTGAAATGCTTCAACCACCTAAAATGCATTAACGTCATAAATGAAAAAAAAAAAAATGGAGAGCAAACTGAAATCAAAGAACCAGTCACAAAAGTCATGATGGTGACAACTAAAGGTCATGAAGGTCAAGGTCAGATATCTATATTTAGTACAACAATTGAATATTAGCTTAATAATTGTTGTTTATTGTAGAATGATGGAGATGTCCTGTCGGAATTAGAGTACAGACAATTTTATATCTCTGATATCTCGGGAGAAACAACAGATACAAAAAGATACAGATTCTATCTTCCTTTTGGTAGAAACCTTGGACTAAAAATTGGTCAACATATAATAATAAGGTTTGTTTAGGTTTTGATACAAAATGTAGTCAAAACAATTATGACAGGATTGCAGTATGAGATACTTCTTGCTACCTTACATACTGCCATAAAGATCATACTATTCCCATGAAATTGATTTTGCTTGAAAAAAAGAGTCCAAATGGACATTTTCAAATATTTTCATGTAGAACATTAACTGTTCTTCAGATTTTTATGAACTTTTTTATGCTGCCACAAGCAAAAGTCATTGGCATACACTGTAACGGCCTTGTACGGCGGTTTGTTATTGCATTTGTCTTTTCATCAGTCTGTCCATGCTTACAAATAAAAACACAACTCTTGATGACTCACAAACTTTGCCATCAGATGTCAGTGACTTCAAAGGAATCAAACCCACAATGTCAGCATTATTAATGGATGTACATTCAGTCCTTTTGAAATATTTGAAATGGCGTCATTTCATGGAAACTGCAAAATAGCAGGAAAATTTAAAGCGCCTCAAATTGACGAAAGGTTGTCTAGCATCAATATGAATGATTTTGGAGCTCACAATTTTCAAAATGGCCATCATTGCTATTTAACATCCATGTGACTTGTAGACACATAAATTATTACTAATAGGATTTAATAAAATTTTGTCTGAATGCTAATTAAAGGGTATAAAATGAGAATATCAAAGACAGCAGTTCATGGGGAAAATAATAAAGCTTACAAATTAATAAAATCAGAGTAGTCCAAAAATCTGACAGCGATACAATGTACCAAAACATGAATAGTAAATAGCCAGGTGAGCTGAAATTAAAAATTTTGAAATTGACTCGTTTTGGTTCTTTAATTCACTCCAGAAAGGAAATGCTAATTTAAGGAGATTTATTATATCGTTCAGCAAAAACATTTCATTAGTAGATCAGTTAATACATTTGAAAATATGTTTGAATGTTTGGTGTCAAAAGATACAGATAACTCAGTTTTTGTAGTTTCGAAATGGCCACCAAATGAAATGCAAGAAAGGTAGATATTGAAAAGGTCAACCAAGTGGCAAAACTTTCACTGAATCGAAGTAAAGATTTTCAACCCACGCTTTATACATTCTATTACCTTAAACAGACTACACAGTGTATACATATCAAACAAAAAATGTTACAGTTGTATACAATGTGTCTTTTTAACGACTACAGATCCGTTTTAGAATGTAAGCTTGGGGTGTAAACTTTGACTTCTGTTCAGTAAAACTTTTGTCACTTGGTTGACCGTAGCAATATTGTATTTTAAGGTCAGTCATAAATACCAAATCATCTATAACATAAATTTCACATGAAAATTATCTGTATAATTCTATTTAAAAAAAATAGTCCATAATGAATTAATTATAATAAATATGGCTTTTATCATAAAAAATTTCATTTGTATGTGTTGTTTCCGTTTGGAAATGAGAATTTTATTGTATTTTCTATTACAGAGGGAAAATCTCAAATGATTCAATAACACGACAATATACACCTGTGTCTGATGTTACCTGTAAAGGTTACTTTGATCTGTTAATTAAGGTATGTAGGGGGACGATATACACCTGTATCAGATATTACATGTACAGGTTACTTTGATCTGTTAATTAAGGTATGTATGGCAACAATATGCACCTGTATCAGATATTACCTGTACAGGTTACTTTGATCTGTTAATTAAGGTATGTATGGCAACAATATACACCTGTATCAGATATTACCTGTACAGGTTACTTTGATCTGTTAATTAAGGTATGTACGGGAACAATATACACCTGTATCAGATAATACCTGTACAGGTTACTTTGATCTGTTAATTAAGGTATGTACTGGGACGGCATACACCTGTATCAAATATTACCTGTACAGGTTACTTTGATCTGTTAATTAAGGTATGTACTGCGACAATACACACCTGTATCAGATATTACCTGTACAGGTTACTTTGATGTGTCAATTAAGGTATGTACATCGACAATATAAACCTGTATCGGATATTACCTGTACAGGTTACTTTGATCTGTTAATTAAGGTATATACTGCGACAACATACACCTGTATCAGATATTACTTGTACAATCTACTTTGATCTGTTAATTGAGGTACATGTATGTACGGCGACAATATACACCTGTATCAGATATTACCTGTACAGGCTACTTTGATCTGTTAATTAAGGTATGTATGGCAATAATATACTCCTGTATCAGATCTTACCTGTACATGTTACTTTGATCTGTTAATTAAGGTATGTACTGGGACAGCATACACCTGTATCAAATTTTACCTGTACAGGTTACTTTGATCTGTTAATTAAGGTGATGAAAACAAATTAAGATTCATAATAGCTCGAAGAGAAGCCAATAGAATGAAACGCAATGCTATTAATAGGTACACTGAAAACACTATTAATAAACTTTCCAAAGATAAATTAGATGCCAAAAAATTCTGGTCACTTAGTAAATCCATTTTGGGTTCTAAATCACAACACTGTATACCACCTTTAAGTGAAAATTTGGGCACGATTTCAGATGAAATACAAAAAGCTGAATTATTTAATTCACTATTCTCTTCTCATATGAGATTAGATAACACAGATCCCCACCCCCTTCCCCCATTTAATTTGCTTTGTAATAATACATTAAGCCATTTGCAAACAGATGAGAATGAAGTATATGCTTTACTGTCCAAGATTAATATCGACAAATCTTCAGGTGCTGATGGGTTAAATAATATTGTTCTGTAGAAATGTGCTCTGTCTTTATGTAAACCATTCACAAAAATATTTAACTATTGTCTATCAAATGGGGTATTTCCATCAATGTGGAAAACATCTAATATTTGCCCTGTATTTAAAAGTGG
>MJUU01028686.1:45484-57442 GCA_002080025.1 Modiolus philippinarum
TTAGAAAAGTTATATAAAAGTATGATTTTACCAATTCTTGACTACTGTGATATATTATATGATAACTGTCTGAAAAGTGAAAGTGATCTTTTAGAAAAAGTACAAAGAAGAGCTGCAATTCTTATAACCGGTGCTTTTAAAATAACAAAACACAAAGACTTATTAAATGAACTTGGACTAAATTTTTTGATGACACGACGTAAAATTCATAAACTTAATCTATTCTTTAAGATAATTAACCATGAGTGTCCTAATTATTTATTTGAGTGTTGTCCCTTAATTACTCATAACACACAAAATTATAATTTGCGTCGCATGGATAACATTTTGCCATTGCATGGACGCACAATTAAATTCTTATTATCTTATTTTCCATCAACGATTAAAGAGTGGAATAAGATTCCAGCTGATTACAAATTATCAGGTTCTTTAAATATTTTTAAAGAAAAAATTAACAAATATTTTTGCAAAAATAACAGCAAAAAAATTTATTCCTTTGGTCATGGTAGGGGTAAAATAAACCATACTCGTATTAGACTCGGTTTGAGTGGTTTAAATGATCACTTATTTAAATATAACTTAATTGCCTCTCGGCTATGCAATAGATGTAATGCTAAAAAGCCTGAAACTATTGAGCACTTTTTTATTCAGTGTGATAGATATAAAAATTTAAGATTATTATTCTTCCAAAAAGTAAGAGCATTACTCTGTCCAAATGTAAATTTGATATCTTTTAAAGAAATTTTATGCAACTATTTAGTTAAAATCTTTATATTTGGTAATGATGATTTCTCAATGGATGACAACAAAATGTTATTTCAGTATGTGTTTGAATTTATAGAAAACAGTAAACGTTTTATGTAATTTATTTTACAAATTTGTGTCAGAACCTATTTGACTAAACTACATTGTATGTATGAGTATGTGAATGAGAGTTGTATTGTGTTTTGTCTTGTATTATATTGTCTTGTCTGTTTATGTTGAGGAGAGCAACTTTGTAGCCTTTGGGCTGTTTGTAATCCTCGTAAAAAAAATAAAGCATTAAATTAAATTAAGGTATGTACTGGGACAATACACCCCTGTATCAGATATTACCTGTACAGGTTACTTTGACTTGTTAATTAAGGTATGTATGCCCACAATCTACACCTGTATCAGATATTACCTGTACAGGCTACTTTGATCTGTTAATTAAGGTATGTATGGTAACAATATATACCTGTATCAGATATTACCCGTACAGGTTACTTTGATCTGTTAATTAAGGTATGTATGGTGAAAATATGTATCTGTATCAGATATTACCTGTACAGGTTACTTTGATCTGTTAATTAAGGTATGTATGGTGAAAATATGCATCTGTATCAGATATTACCTATACAGGTTACTTTGATCAGTTAATTGAGGTATGTATGGCGACAATCTACACCTGTATCAGATATTTCTTGTATTGGCTACTTTGATCTGTTAATTAAGGTATGTATGACAACAATCTACACCTGTATCAGATATTACCTGTACAGGTTATTGTATCAGATATTACCTGTACAGGTTACATTGATCTGTTAATTAAGGTATGTATGGTGACAATATACACCTGTATCAGATATTGCCTGTACATGCTACTTTGATCTGTTAATTAAGGTATGTATGGCGACAATATTTATCTGTAAATATTTCTTGTATCAAAAACAAAAGCTTCCATTATTCTATATGTATCAGATATTACCTGGACAGGTTACTTTGATTTGTTAATTAAGGTATGTATCATGACAACATACACCTGTATCAGATATAACCTGTACAGGCTACTTTGATCTGTTAATTAAGTCTCCCAAACGAAGTTTGTGGAGACTTATTGTTTTTATTAAAGCAGGAATTGTGTATGTACAGATTATCTAGATTTGTAACCTTGATCTCTATTTCATATGTCATTGACTTTTCTAAAAAAATCATATATTTATAATGTACATTAAAGTCTGTTTCTCAGCTGCTGTTAACACTTAGAAGTCCCATATTTGGCCTGCTCATTATACTATTATGTAGATACCAACATGATTGACAACAACACTTAGGTAACTGCTTCTAATTTATTGTCAACATGTTTTGCCCTGTTTTCATCATCAGGACAAGGTACAATATAAAAATTGTTTGGCTGAAGTACATCAAACTGGTATCAATTTTAAACGTCATAATTAGGAAAATAATTTTCTGTTGCCAGACTGAGTGTGAAAAAAAGGTGTTTATTTAACATCACTATTCAGTGTTCAGGGTTGCCACACACCTGGGAAAACGGGAAAAACTCGGAATTTTCGTTTTAGGTGCTCCCGGTCAGGATATAGCCGGGAAAATGCGAAAAATAACAAATCCGGGGAAAATCCTTGAAAAACGAACTTCCCTGTAACGCCCATGCTAATTTTCCCACATGCGTCGTAATTAAAAAGCCGTCAGTTAAAAAATTGGTAAAGTTAATGGTGATTGTTCTCTTGTACACATGATGTGAATTCACCGACATTCAATAAAAGTAACTCTTCTCTTAACGATATTAATTTGGAAAAAATTCAAAAGGAAGAACTTAAAGGGGGCAATCTGACAGGTGTTGTACATCTCGATCTGATGCACTTGTCGAAAACGTTTCATTGATAGTTCTGAGTTGAGGTTAAACAAACAAGGCATTAAGAAGTATTGATGTACATGTATTAGTCAGCAAATAAAAGTGACAATACAAAATGGATTTGAATAGGATAAAAAGGCAAAGGCAAATCCTAGATGAACTCAAGACAGCTTATTCTCGACTTTGTTCAGGCAGGCAAGTTTAGCTAATGGTGGATTGAATTTAAATTAAATGATGCAATGAACCTCCCTAATTTTTGAAGTTAGTCAAATCATTTGTATGGGAAACATGCAGCTAACAGTGTATACCACTACGGATTTTCCATATTTTTTTCGGATTTTCAAGTAAAAAAATGCACTACGGATTCACATTGCAAATGTTCTCTCAAAAACCTGGAAATGAAACATACCTATTTCCCGAAATTGGGCAATCCCTATTAAAGAGAAGCTTCCGATAGAAAAACAATGTTCTTTAAAGCGCACAGTTTATATGTCTTTGTCAAACAATGCTGTCGGGTGCCTCCCCAGGTTGTGGATAACTAAATGCTCTGTCTATGCGGGGTCTTTAGTTCAAAATTCCAAAAGCACACAAACCATACGAGACAAACTGAGTGCAAATGTCATGCCCTATGAGTATAAAGATCCCATCTATGTTTCTAGTACAAGAGCAGACCTACTGGGGTCGCATAGAAGGAAGGCTAAATTTCCTGTCCCTACCAATTTTTCAGTGTCGATCAAAACTCGCTGCCCTATTTATCAGTTCCTTCTTCATATCTTTCTTGTTGTGTTTACATTTTATTTGAATTGATTAGTTTGACCCCTTATATAGAAAGGCAGTCTCGCTAGGGGTCGCATAGAAGGCTTAATTTCCTCGTAGAAGGGCAGACTCGCTAGGGGTCGCATGGAAGACTTAATTTCCTGCCCCTACCTATTTTACCATTTTTAGCTCACCTGGCTATGCCAGGATGAGCTTTTGCCATCACTATGCGTCCGTCGTCTGTCATCCGTCTGTCCGTCAACAATTTCAAAAATCTTCTCCTCTGAGACTGCTGAGCCAAATGTAACCAAACTTGATTTGAATTATCACCTGGGTATGGCTTCTCAACATTGTGTTCGATTAGTTGGCTGGTCAAACAACATGGCCGCCATTGATAAAAATAGAACATAGGGGTAAATTGCAGTTTTTGGCTAATAACTTGAAACCGTTACAGATATCAAAAATGTGATGGCGTAAAAATGATCAGCATGACGAGATCTACCCACTCTGAAAACCCATCTCGGAGTTATAGCCCTTTTTCCGTTAAATTTTCAAAATTTTTGCATTTTTTATTTCCAAAAGTGTAACAGATAGAGGTCAAGTGTCAATTGCAAGAATGTTCAGTATATCAAGATCTACCCATTCTGAAATTTTGAAGAAAATCCATAAACCCTTGTAGGAGTTATTGCCTTTTTTTCACCAAATTTTTAAAATTTTCATATTTTTCATCTTTTATTTTCATAACTATAGAATATGAAGGTTAAGTGTAAATTGATGAAATGTTTACCATGTTGTGGCGACTTCAAAACTGATGTTGAAAATTGTTCCTTGACCACCATTTTCAAAATGGCCGCCAAAAAAGGCGGGAAAATTCAACATTGTCCTATTTCAATGACATTTGGTTTCCAAATAGGTCTTGATGTCGTAACTTCAAAACTGATGTTAAGAATTGTTTGTTGACTGCCATCTTTAAAAATGGCTGCCAAAAAAGGTGGGAAAATTCAACATTGTCTGATTTCAATGAAATTTGATTTCCAAATAGATATTGGTGCGACTTCAAAACCGATGTTGAAAACTGTTTGTTGACTGCCATTTACAAAACGACGTCTCAACTTCAAAACTGGTGTTGAAAGTGGTCCTTAGCAAGTACGTTTTTTGTCAAAAAAGCCCAACAAAGAAATATAGTAAAACATGATCAGACTTTAAAAACAGTTCAAGATATTGGAGGTGTTCGAGCTACGAAAGTTTGAGAAACTGAAGATCAACTGTAAAACTTACAATGTAACCTTGATTGTGGCAACTGAAAGCCAGGTGAGCGATACAGGCTCCAGGGAGCCTCTGGTTTCCAGTGGCAATGGGGTAGACAGATTATAGCACAGAAAGTCTGACCATGAACCATTGTAGACAAACTGTGGAGAAATGCTATGCCGCAAGCAGATTAAATACCCCTTCTATATTTCTTGTATAGAGCAGACCCACCAGGGGTCGTACGTAGGGCTAAATTTCCTGCCCCTACCCATTTCCAGATTTCCTTTTAATTTAAATATTACTTTTGAATTATTTTGTTTTCATCTATATACAGTTGAAATATTGCTCACTGGATGTAAAACCAGAGACATGTATCTATATGTCTGTGGTAAAACCCAATCAGTCAATCAAAACAATGATGTTGAAAAAACAGTGGATAAAATTGATGAAATGATCTCCATAGCTGATATGAAAAAAAATTATGTAATATATCACTTTTGTTTTATATACCGGAAACATTCTCAAAATACAGATGATTACGGACACAATGCTGCTTGAATACTCATACCGGTTAAGAGAGGTTAACAGGTCTAAGCACAAGACCACCATTATTGTCCCCTATTTGTTCTTTATAACAAAATTTGAAAGAAAAAAAATCGCAACAACTCAAACCAAATGAGATTTGACTTGATCTTAGGGTATAAATTAAAAAAAAAAATTAAAAAATTCTACCGTTTGGATTTTTTTATTCAACTTCAAACAGTCATACCATCAGTTATAAAAGCAAATGTCTTCCAAAATCAATGGTCTCGCACAATGCAGAGCAAATTAAGCAACACCTCAAATGAAGAGCTCTGATTGTTTACATAAATGACTAATGCATGCATTTGTTGAGATTTTTTGTGATGTATGAAATAAAAGGGATAACAGGAAACACCTACAATGGCTGAAAATTATAATTACATGCCACAATCTGCTAGGGAACTACACAGGAAAAACACAAATTAGACAAAAGACAAATGTAAACAACGAAAGGAACTCGGGACAGCCGGACTTGGTACCGGCAATAGCAAAAGCCGGCGGTAGGGTTAAACTGGTTTATGGGTACCCAGAGACATATAGATACATGTGTCTATATGTCTCTTGGGTACCCAAACCTCCCCTTTATCTATCCTGTTTCCCTATGTGCATATACTCAATATCCTTTCGTAGTTTATGAAGATAAGTGATTGACCATCTAAATATGTCATAATATTTTCATTTTTTTAATCCTTGAAATATTGTAAAAATCCTTGAAAAATCCTTGAAATACCCTTAAATTTCATATGAGGAAAAGAGTGGCAACCATGAATGTTGGCACCAAGCTATTAATAAAAATTATCCGAGAAAAATACATTTAGCAAAGGTGTAAATTAATTTACATTTAAGAGACAGTGAAGTCATTAAAAAAAATTGAAGAAAATTGAATACAAAATTGGCACTTTTGTCTTATCTTCATCCAAAACAGACAACCTCCCTTGAGTGCCTACCACTTCAGTTGGCTCCTCCCTGCTGGAGCCAGACAGCAGGGGTACTGCTGCCAACTTCTGCAGAAACTTGAGGAAGGTATGAAGGTTGCCAATGATAGGAATATTATATCAATAAGGTTTGAATTGAATGAAAATTTTAAGGAACAGTCTCAGTAATTGTCCAGTGTGAAGGTTATTCTTAGTTACTGGTTAATTTTAGTTCTCTTAGCATAGATTGTTTTTAAGAAAGGTAATGATACCATCAATGTTCAGTTAATGTAAATTTCATTTTTCTCCCATGTCTCTAATGGCACGTAATTTCTTCAAATATACCTGCAGTGGCGGTACCATGTTCCCGAACTTCCCGTTTTGCTATTGGTTTGTATGTTGTACTGGTTGTTGGAAAGTAGGTATCTTCTTAGAATATGTCAAGCTTAGTCAACTTTTTATTGTGTCGCCTGCTGTAAGCAGAGTCGACACATAGGGATTACAATCCGTTGTCTTATGTCGTCGTTGAATCCACAACTCCTTCAAAACCACTTGTCGTATTCCTACCAAACTTTCAGGTTATGTTGTTTAACTGGTGTAGTTGTGCACCTGATACCTAGAATTTTAATTTTGCAGATTTTAGAGGTTAACAGAGCCAAAATTGCTCATTTGTGAGTTTGTTGGTTTTGAATTCGCAACTCCTTCAAAACTGCTTGTCAGATTCTAACAAAACTTTCAGGATAAGTTGTTCACAGGGTGTAGTTGTGCACCTGATACTTAGAATTTTGATTTTACAGATATTAGAGGTTCACAGAGCCAAAATTGCTCATTTGATAATCTCGATTGTTAATCCCCAATTCCATCACAACTATAAGTCAGATTCCAAAAAAACTTGCAGGATATGTTGTTCACCTGATGTAGTTGTGCATCTGATACTTGAAATTTTGATTTTGCAGTTTTAGAGGTGCACTGAGCCAGAATAGCTCATTTGTTAATTCTGTTTGTTTATGTGGAACTCCTTCAAAACTGTAAATCATATTCCAACCAGCCTTGCAGAATACATTGATTACTTGATATAGTTGCACACCCGATATTTAAAATTTTAATTTTAATTTCAATTAGAACAAAACTAATATCAGATTTAAGAGGTTAACAGAGCCAAAATAGCTCATTTGTTAATTGGGTTTTTCAATCTTAGACTCCTTCACAACTGTCTGTCAGATTCCAACCTAATTTTCAGTATATGTTGTATAACAGGTCTGGTTATGCACATTATACTTAGATTTTTTTACCGATTCTAGAGGTTTGCCAAGCCACTAAGCTCATATGTTAAATCAGATTGTTAATCTGCAAGTCCTTAAAACTGTAATTCATATTCTTAACCAAATTTGCAGAATATGTTTTTCTCCTAATCTAGACATGCACATTATAAGTAAAATTTTAATTTTGCATATTTTAGAGCTTCTTGGCTCTTCTGTAGTGCAGGCGACACAAGTGTTCCATGGAACACCCATCAATTTTATTGACAACCCTGCATACTAGAGGTATCCATTTAAGGAACTCTACCATTATCCAGACAAAATTGGCATTGGTTCAGCTATTTCCCAATTTTCCTGTCAGTGACTATTTTTTACACTGATATCCATTTCATTATCAATTGGATTTGTAGTTCATAGTTATCAATCAGGTGAGAAGTTACTGCATGTATGTGCTGTTGTATGTTGACAGTTTTATTTCTGTTAATGGACACACTGTGGAGACATTAATATAAGTTTCTTAATTTGTAAGATTAATAATATAAAGAGATATATGGGTAAATTTTATTTAACGAACAACTTAAGTACAGTTATACCACCACTGACAGTTGAACAGACTACAAATGTGTTACAGTATGAGATTTCTATTTTATCATCATTGTCTATTTAATTATAGAAAATGTATGATGATATATTGTTTATTTTACACAGTTGTATAAAGATGGAAAAATGTCACAAATCATTCGTCATTGGAAAATTGGAGATGAAGTAGATATTAGAGGACCATTTGGATGTTTTGACTATTATACAGGGAAGGTAACTCTCTTTGTTTAAATTAAATTGATTGATTGATAAGTTAGAGTTTAACGTCCAATGAGCAATATTTCAGCTATATCAGGACGAGAACATACTAATCAATTAAAAAAATTGAAAGTAACAGAAGAACGAAATAAAGGTGGAAGGGACAACGACTTTTGACTGCCACTGGAAAATGGGAGAAATGGGTAGGGGCAGGAAATTTAGCCTTCATACGACACCCAGTGCATCTGTTCTCTTTTGAGAAAAAAAGAAGGGGTCTTTATACTGCATGGCGTTTCTCCACACAGTTTGGCTCACAGGCACTTGTTTCATAAAAAAATATCAGTCCCTCCCTCTCTTTTTTATTATGAAACAAGTACCTGTGGTTAGGCTACAATGGTTTGCAGTCAGGCTTTCAGTATTATGACCTGACTACCCCGCATAGATAGGGCATTCCCCTATCCTCCACCTGGGGACGCGCCTGGCAGCGCTGTAGCCGGAGCCCCTGAAAACCGATTCAGGTGCAGGGTTTAAATTAATCAATATGATTTATATTCAAGATTTATATCCTGCTGATTACAAAAAATTTAAAAGCTTTTTCTTAAAGGACAAAAATTGTACTGATTTGTTTTGTATTTCAAAAGAAACATTCTTGAATGTAATAAAAACATATTCATATGCCAGTTACCAAAGAAACATTAAATAAGAAATTTGTTAAAAAATTATCTGTGCTAGGTATTTTTTTTTTGAATATTTTTAATCATATTATGAAAATAAGGTCAAAATGGTTGATTATTATATAGTTTAATTGGTACAGAACATATCATATTATGATATAATCAGAGTGTATGGGTAATACATATATGTTTCAAACAGTACCAGAATTCTGACATCATGACCTTAATCTTTGCATGTGATTGCTTTAAAAAAAAGAAATAATAGACTTTAACATTGGGTATTCCTTTTGATTGTTACTGATAGGGCTTTCTTATTAGTCCCCTATCGGCAATAGCCGAAGGGACTTTAGGTTTGCACTCTGTCCGTCTACCTGTCTGTTTGTCTGTCCCGCATCAGTTTTCCACACTTTTTTTCTAAACCGTTGCAGATATTGATCTGATATTTTCTATGAGAGTCTATGTTTATGAATTACAGACCAAATTGAAGTTTGGTTCTGGTCCACTGATTTTTGATAGTTATGAGCCTTGGACTTAGAAAACATATTTTCCATTTTTATACCCGGCCACACGAAGTGGTGAGGTATTATGTGATACCCTCAGTCGTGTGTCCGTCCGTCTGTCTGTCCGTCCGTCCGTCCGTCTGTCTGTCAATCCATCCGTCCATCCGTCCGTCCGTCCCCCGAAGGTTTCCGACTGATAACTGGTGAACAAAATAACACAAGGTCTTCAAACTTTGTATGCAAGTTGTTTACCACAAAACTCAGGTCAAGACCGATTTTTGGTTCAGAGGTCCAAGGGGTTCTGGAGTTATGCCCCTTTAAACTTTGAAATTTTGCAAATTTTAGGGTTTCCAAATGATAACTTTTGAACAAAATAACACAGGGTCTTCAAACTTGGTATGTAAGTTGTTTACTACAAAACTCAGGTCAAGCTTTATTTTGGGTTCAGAGGTCCAAAGTGTTCTGGAGTTATGGCCCTTGAAACCTTGAAATTTTGCGAATTTTAGGGTTTCTGACTGATAACTTGTGAACGAAATAACTCAAGGTCTTCAAACTTGGTATGTAAGTTGTTAACCACAAAACTCAGGTCAAGATCGATTTTGGGTTCTGAGGTCCAAGGGGTTCTGGAGTTATGCCCCTTTAAACTTTGAAATTTTGCAAATTTTAGGGTTTCCGACTGATAACTTGTGAACGAAATAACACAAGGTCTTCAAACTTGGTATGTAAATTGATTACCACAAAACTCAGGTCAAGATTGATTTTGGGTTCTGAGGGCCAAGGGGTTCTGGAGTTATGCCCCTTGAAACTTTGAAATTTTGCAAATTTTTGGTTTTGTACTCATAACTTGTGCATGAAATAACATACTGTCTTCAAACATGGTATGTAAATTGTTTACCACAAAACACAGGCCAAGTATAGTTATGGGTTCAGCGGTACACATCGTTGTGGAGTTATGCCCCTTTTAACTTAGAAATTTTGTGAAACGTGGCGAGGTATCATGTAATCCACCATTACTATTTTTGCTTGTGTATTAAAGCCTTTTTCTACCAGTAGGGGACTTGGTATTGCCTTGCAATACGATCCACACTTGTTTTAAACATGTGCTTCTTGTGGCAAGTTGATGGGTTTATCTTTTGAATGGTAAGTTATAGTGATTTCAAATTTTACTGATAGTAAAAAAAGGTCTGACTTGTTCGCTTCTTATCTACTTTACATGTTTATTGCTTGTGGCAAGACCTTTCAGGTGGTAACAGAATATTTGACTTTGTGACCTTAACCCGATATTTGTGACTATCTGATAAAATAATGTGAAATCTTAATAGGAATAAAAATAATTTTGAAGGAGTACATTGTGTAAAGCGGCTGACTTGCTCACAAACTAGATAAAGTCCCAAGGACGTGAGTGAAAGGTCGCATTTATACATCCATAAACTCCTTATATCCTATAATTTTAATCCCTTGAACTTTAAACAATGTTGTAACTGAATTTGATGTCACTATATACTGCACTATTAAACGGAACGTATTAGGGCTGTTCCATTTAAATTGAGGTGGGAAGGCGGGACACATATTTTTTGTTTTTCTCTTGGTGGGGGGTTAAAATCCATTTGGTGTGGGTGTTTTAATAGTTTTTAATACATTTGTGGGGTGGGGGCGCTTTGAACAAAGTGCATCCCCCTCCCCAAATAAATTTTAATGAAATAGCCCTTACTGGACAAGATGAAATTTTGAGAAATATCTTACTTGTTGTTCATGAAGTTGACAAATAAAATTGGATGTTGCAATAATAATTGGAATTATATTTTGTTCCTCATTTGATTTGATTTTTCTCCATTGATCTCCTGATGTCCAACTGAAATAGTCTGATATAGTTTGGTGAATGTTAATGTTTCATTGCATTACATATTTCCTTGATTTAAACAAAAGTAGAAAAAAAATTATTGAATATAAAGAAACATTAAACTCATTTTTATACCCCGCCACACATAGTGGGGAGTTATTATGTGTTATACCCCGCCACACATAGTGGAGAGGTATTATGTGATACCCCAAGTCGTGTGTCCGTCCGTCCGTGTGTCCGTCCGTCCGTCCCCCGAAGGTTTCCGACTGATAACTTGTGAACGAAATAACATAAGATCTTCAAACTTGGTATGTAACTTCTTTACCACAAAACTCAGGCCAAGTTCGATTTTGGGTTCAGAGGTCCAAGGGGTTCTGGAGTTATGCCCCTTGAAACTTTGAAATTTTGCGAGTTCTAGGGTTTCCGACTGATAACTTGTGAATGAAATAATATATTGTCTTCAAACTTGGTATGTAACTTGTAAACCACAGAACTCAGGCCAAGTTCGATTTCGGGTTCAGAGGTCCAAGGGGTTCTGGAGTTATGCCCCTTGAAACTTTGAAATTTTGCAAATTTTAGGGTTTGCGACTGATAACTTGTGAATGAAATAATATATTGTCTTCAAACTTGGTACGTAACTTGTATATCACAAAACTCAGGCCAAGTATGATTTTTGGTTCAGAGGTCTAAGGGGTTCTGGAGTAATGCCCCTTGAAACTTTGAAATTTTGCGAATTTTAGGGTTTCCGACTGATAACTTGTGAATGAAATAAT
>MJUU01028686.1:57535-73738 GCA_002080025.1 Modiolus philippinarum
CAGGCCAAGTTCGATTTTGGGTTCAGAGGTCCAAGGGGTTCTGGAGTTATGCCCCTTGAAACTTTGAAATTTTGCAAATTTTAGGGTTTCCAACTGATAACTTGTGAATGAAATAATATATTGTCTTCAAACTTGGTACGTAACTTGTATACCACAAAACTCGGTCCAAGCTCGATTTTGGGTTCAGAGGTCAAAGGGGTTCTGGAGTTATGCCCCTTGAAACTTTGAAATTTTGCGAATTTTAGGGTTTCCTACTGATAACTTGTGAATGAAATAATATATTGTCTTCAAACTTGGTATGTAACTTGTATACCACAAAACTCAGGTCAAGTATGATTTTTGGTTCAGACGTCCAAGGGGTTCTGGAGTTATGCCCCTTGAAACTTTGAAATTTTTTGGAACGTGGCGGGGTATCATGTAATGCACTATTACTATATTTGAGAAAAAGTATCTGGATATCTACAAAATATTTTTTTTATTTCTTATATTTAAATCTGACAGGTCTGATATCGGTATTTTGATATTTATTACCACTGGACCAATGCTACTGCTGGTGGACTATTAGTCCCCGAGGGTTTTTAACAACCCAGTAGCCAGTACTTTGGTGCTGACTCGAAAACAGATTTGATTCACATTGGCTATAGGGGGAAGGTTTGGGCCCAATAAAACTAGTTTAACGCAGCAGGTTTGCGCCTGTCCTAAGTCAGGAAATTTCTTAAGACTTTGTGTGTCTTGTCTGTTTTCTAGTTAGTTTACTTTATGTCTATAGGAGTCTAGGATGATGTTTATTTCCATGAACTAATACTCTTTATTTAGGGGCCGACTCTAACCTGCTGTTGGGTGCGGGGTTTCCTCACCCTTCATTGAAGATCTTATGGTGGCTTTGAGTTGTTATTACTTCCCTTTGGGTCGTTGTCTCTTTGACACATTCCCTGTTTCCCTTCATTTTTCTATTGATTTTAAAAACTTGCCATTTCTAAATTTAAGGAAATTTTGTTCAACCTAAGGAGTATCTCCCTCGTGCATAGCTCTGTCCTTAGATTATTTTGGCTTTCCTTCTTACATCATATTGGTAATTTGTTCTCTATCAGCTTTTACATATACTTCCTTTTATGGATTTCTAACTGGTTTGATTTGATCTGCACTGAAGAGACATAAGTTGGTGAAATGCGCATATACAGAAACTAAATTTCCAGTAACTTCATTATTTTGTTATTTGAACTGAAAAATCTTCTGATATTCAAATTAAAATGAACATATATTTATAAAAACTTTCATCTTTCAGGGCTTTCTTTTAAATTTTCTTGGTTTATTTGAATTTGCATTTAATTGGAAATGATTTTCCAAGATAACAGCAGTAGAATACCAAAGGAACAAATCAAAAGATTACATAAATCAAATTGAAAAGAAAAGGCAAGAGCATGAACACCAGAAGATAGAAGACCAAAGACACTACACACACCCACAAAACACACAAGCACTACAGATACATTTCTCAAAACTTAAGCACTAAAAGTGTGAACTGAAAAACAGAGTGACATCAGGGGTTCCGGAAGTGTAAGCATGTCCTGCTCTATATACAGTAAATCATACAAGTCACTTTCTTTTCTTTCAATTTTCACACATATTTATTACAAAAGTCTGCTGTTGTTAGGTTTAGGAAATGTGATAAGTTTTAATGCAATTATTTTCCATGAAATTAATTGATAATCACAAGCTTTAGCTATAGAAGGATAATATGTTTATTATAAAAAGTACAGAAAACAACCGAGGTTGGATGGAGAGACAGTAATAGCCCAAGTTTTATGGCAGATTTGCAATTCTTCAATGAACATACCAATATTCCTCAAGTAACACCTATAACAACTCCTTCAAAACTCCTATCTTTTCTTTGTCAATCAACCAATCAAGATTCCATAGAATTCTTTTGTATACCAATTTGTCATTACTGGAGTATCAAGGTAAACCCCTTCAGGCAGTACAAATTGGTACACAATAGAATTTCTATAGAATCTTGATTGGTTGATTGGCAAATAAAAGACAGGAGTTTAGAAGGACTTGTTATATGTGTTACTTAAGGAATATTGGTATGTTCATTGAAGAATTGCAAATATAATATGTTAAAGAGCCAGGAAACCCGCCATAATACAAGGCTGTTTTTGCATATATTAGTACAGAAATCTGCTAATGTTGGCTGGAGGGACAGGGATAGCTCCAATGTCACAAGTTATACAAGGAATATTAAATAATGAAGAAGATGAGACTAATGTACAAGTTTTATATGCCTGTCACACATACAGTGATATACTGATGAAGAAAGAATTAGATGATTGGTCCAGATACTATAATTTTTCTGTTATTTACATGTTAAGCCAGGTAAGCCTCATATTGGAAATTTTGATTTTATTCAGATTAGAGTTTTATGTGTAAAGAGAATAAGAAAGTTTGGATGTATGATTTTTACTTTTATTGTACTTGATTGTTTGAATGCAGTTCTAATGTTTGTTTGACATAAATAGATTTATACCAAAAGATCCCTTCATTATAATTTTTTATCCGCTAGAAATAATTGAAATTTTAAGTGCAAGGCTTGTCCAGTTTTCAAATTTTTTAGATTTTAGATTAAACTATCCAGAGTGGATAAAAAAATATGGTCTTAACTGAGATAATGGTGAATTTTCTTTCTCAAATGGTAAATGATTAGCATCTAGAAGTGTATTCCTAATAAATCTAGGGGGGGGATAGCACAGGGATTCATGAAGTATATGCTGAATATGTAAATTTACCAAACCAGGCAGAACCAGTTTAAACCTCACATTTCATTAGGAGAAATATATATTACCTCCTGTACAATTCTTCAAATGGATAAAAAAAAAGTATTTTAGGGACCTCAATAATACACATGAAGATAATGATAGATATTACACAAATGTAGATGATATAAAACCAGACATGATCGGTATATTTACTGTTGATTTAAAAAAAAGCAGTTAGTAATCCTATTGTTGTCAGAATTAATCAATAGGTTGATGTCTTTGCCTAAAATGTTTGCAATAGACAAACAATAGACTAATTGACTTTCTATGTCAGTTATAGACTAGTTGGGCTATACAGGCTTATATTAAAAATAGTAACCATGTGTAAAAACACCAGAAGAAATGTAGAAACAAAAACCTAGATGATATAATTGTGCAGCAAGCCTAAAATTTTATAATTTTAGCCAATCTTGAACACATTAACAAAAAGGTGATGGAAATGCTGGGGTCGTGAAACAATAATGGTAGGGACAGGAAAGGACAGGAAATTAATTGAAAAGTGAGTGGGGAGGACAAGATGTTGCTCAAACTTTTACCTATCCGAAATGCTGAAATAGGTGTGGACCCAAAGATCTAAGCCATTTCTGTGTCTGCAAGAACAATGGACTTGAAATTCTTCAAGGGGATGTTCCGGATGGCAACATTAGGTGGATGGTAGTCAAGCACCAGAGGAACACATCATTTGACTTGTTGACTTTAGGCCTCAGTGTATAAGTCCTGTTTTGTTTAGAGACTGAGTCCAGAGCCCTGTCAAGAATATGTCATGGGTACTGTCTTCTTAGAAAGAAAGAGTACATTTTCTCATATTGGACCCTGAAATCAGAATCACCACTGCAGAGGATGATAGGAGGATACAAAATCAATTCATGATTTCGTTCTTACTCTGTTGATGCCCAAAAAACGTCATCAATATATCGCTTGCAAAGGTCAGGAATAGGTCCTTGGAACTCCAAGAACATTCTTTCCTCGAGATGACCTACAAATAAACAGGCAAACAGCCAGTAAGTAACAATTTCGGACTCGCTAATCACATCATCTCGGATATTTGGTTGACTGTCCTGATGAAAACTGACAGAACCATGAAACATAGACAGGAACTCGAACTGTTGAGCTATCCATCTTCTTGGAACTTAAAGACCTTAAGGTTTGAACATCAAGAAACTTTCATACCAGTAATATTTAGTTTTACATCAGTTTGCCACATCCCTTTATTTTCATATTTGTTTTTATTATCAATTTCTTCATTTTTGGTCCATTTTTCCACATTTTGTCTTTTTATATCCCTGCCTTAAAAGGTGGGGTATATAGGATTCCTCTTGTCCGTCCATCCGTCTGTCACACTTTCATTTCCAGTTGATAACTTGAGTTTGCTTTGAAGGAAAGTTTTAATATTTTGGGATAATGTTTCTATTCATAAAATACAAGTCAAGTTCAATACTGATCGTAATCGGATGTTGCATTCCAGAGTTTAGGCAAAATCTGTAAATTTTATGGTTTCCGAATGATAACTTAAAGACCTCAAGGTTTGAACATCAAGAATTTCTTCATTTTTGGTCCATTTAAGGTGGGGTATATAGGATTCCTCTTGTATGTCCGTCCATCCATCCCTCTTTCTGTCCGTCCGTCACACTTTCGTTTCTGGATGAGAACTTCAGTTTGCTTTGAAGGAAAGTTTTAATATTTTGGGATAATGTTTCTTTTCATAAGATACAGGACAAGCTCGATTTTGATCTTGATCGGATGTTGCATTCCAGAGTTATTGCCCTTGATTTAGGCAAAATCTGTAAATTTTATGGTTTCCGGATGATAACTAGAGTTTGCTTGGAAGGAAAGTTTTAATATTTTGGGATAATGTTTCTATTCATAAAATACAAGTCAAGTTTGATTTTGACCATGATCGAATTTTGCACTCCAGAGTTTTTGCTCTTGATTTAGGCAAAATCTGTAAATTTTATGGTTTGCGGATGATAACTTGAGTTTGCTTTGAAGGAAAGTTTTAATATTTTAGGATAATATTTCTATTAATAAAATACAGGTCAAGTTCGATTTTGATTATGATTTCATTTTTCGTTCCATAGTTATTGCCCTGAATGAATGCAAAATCTGTAAATTTTATAGTTTCCGGATGATAATTCAGGTTAGCTCTGTGACAAAATTCCTGCAACTACTACAATTGCCTATGGGCGGGGGTATCTTTTTTGATCAGCAAATCACCTTTTTCTAGTTAATTCTTGTCCTCCCACTCATTTCCAATTAATTTCCTGTCCTTTCCTGTCCCTACCCATTATTGTTTCACGACCCATACCTTTCAATCACCTTCTTGTGAATGTGTTCAAGATTGGCTAGAATTATCAAATTTCTTAGCTTGCTGCACAACTATCCTTCTAGGTTTTTAGTTTCTCAACTTCTTCTAGCGTGTTTACATGTGTTTTTTATTTTTACTTTCTCCTCAGAAGAAGACATTTTATGTTGAAATATAGGGCTTTTTACCCCTTTCATCTTTTAAATTCAGATGTTTTCTTATTTTTGTTTTTATTTTGACTTTTCCCAATTCAGGTGGTTAACCACTCTACTGACTGTTGTATTAATCATTAAAATAGTTTAATTTTCTTCAGGAAAAAGATAAAAAGTACAAATATGGAGACAAGATACATGAAGGAAGAATCAGCAAATCTTATTTAAGTGACTTAATCAAAGGCAAAGATTTAGACAAATTTATGGTTCTTATTTGTGGAACTCGATCATTTGATGATGATATGATCAAACACTGCCATGATATTGGACTTAATGATACACAGATATTTAAATTCTAGTACATTTTTATAGAGCACCCCATGACATTGGTTTTAAACTTTTAATAATATTTTTACTCTGATCAAGGGTAAGTTTGTTGAATATTTATTTATAAATAATTTGGACTTATATCAGGGAATCAAAAATATTACAAACGAGACAACATAGAGACAATTAACTTGTGAGTACAAATGTAGTGAGTTGAAGCCAGACAGGTATATACCTTAGAAAAGATCTATTGCTATTTTAAGGAATCAGATGCCCTGTTTGGTTGCATGTAGGACTTGTTATACTGAACTATTACGTAGCCACTATAAATCAAATAAAAAAGCTCCTCTGTATATGTACCCCTTAGATATTTACTGTCATTTATAGTGCGCATATGCAGAAACAAAATTTACAGTAACGTCAGTGTTTTGTTTGGTTTACTTGTTTTATTTGTTTTATATATATCACCTAATATTCAAAGGAGGTATATAAAATTGATGTATCATATACCTTCTATTTCATTTGCATTTTGTAGCAGAATGATGTGATTTAATTTTAATTAATTTTTATTTTAGTTTGCAACTATAATCTTCACTATCAGTCAATTTTTTTTATGAAGACCATAATTTTAATCTCATCCTGCCCAACCTTTTGAATTTGATGTTTTGCTGAATTTGTTAATTTTATTCAGTATCAACAAGAATTTTCACTATAAAGGGTAAAAATACTGTGCACTAACGTTAGTTTTCACAGTTGAACTAGATCATAGATTTTTTTTTATAGTTGCCTATCTTTAGATGTCAATTACTGATATTTTTTTTCAAAGTTGATCAATTTTTCAACAATATACACATATAACATGTACAGTATACAGTAATGTGTTTTCAGTTTTTCACAAACACTAGTAGATTGGTTTTAACTTGTTTATCTATTTCAATCTTAACAATATCTTGATAGTCTGAAGATGATCAAGATATAATCCTTAGGTGGTGCTGTAAATGTCAGTAAAATTTTTAATGACCTTAGAGGTCAATAATCACTATATCAGTAAATGAAATGTTTACTGACCTTGTGGGTCAATTTTCACTGAAGCTGTATTGTTTTCGAAGGTGGATTAGTCTTCCATCAATATCATGGTTGGAATAAGTTACACATATGCTATACAGTGATACTTGTTCTGTTTTTCACTAACACTAGCAGATACTAGCAGATAAGTTTTGATCTTGTTTGATCATTTCGGTCTTAACTATTTCTTGATAGGCTTAACACAATTTTGTTAAGACGTTGTAAGATGTTCAGTCATTTTAGTACACCTGGCTATCTCACCTGGCTATGCCAGGGTGAGCTTTTGCCGTCACTTGGCATCCGTCGTCTGTCGTAAACTTTTCATTCAAAGATCTTCTCCTCTGAAACCAATGGGCCGATTGGAACCAAAGTTGGTCACAATAGTCCTTGGGTATTGTATCTGGCTGGTCCGTACCTCACACAAGATGGCCGCCAGCAGGGATCATAGTCTTAATATTGGACCCTATGGAAAAGACATTCAAAGATCTTCTCAGAAACTACGAGTCCAATTGGAACCAAACTTAGTAACAATGATCCTTAGATGGTCCCTTCCAAAAAAGGTACTGTAAACGTGGTTATTTTCGCGAAGTGCCGTACCTGAACCTTTCACGTGGACATAATGTTCGCAGATCTTGGAAATTTGATCGTAAAATGTTTGTTATTAAAAGTATTCACATGGGGATTATATTTGCGTAAGATTTCCAAACGCGAAATAAGCGAAAATTTCCCCTATGCGAAAATTTCCATGTTTACAGTATCTGGCAGGTCTGTACCCCATCCAAGATGGCCACTAGCGGGGAACATAGTTTTAACATTGCACCCTATGGAAAAGATATTCAATGATCTTTTTCGCAGAAACTACCAGTCCAATTGGATTCAAACATAGTCACAATGGTCCTTAGATGGCCCTTCCAAAAAAGGTACCCAGCAGGTCCGTATCTCATCCAAGATGGCCGACAGGGGAGAACATAGTATTCACATTGGACCCTATGAAAAAGACATTTAAAGATCTTTTTCTCAGAAACTACCAGTCCAATTGGAACCAAACATAGTTACAATTGTCCTTAGGTAGTCCCTTCCAAAAAAGTTTACGACAGGTCCGTACCTCATCCAAGATGGCCACTAGCGGGGAACATAGTCTCAACTTTGGCCCCTATGGAAAAGACATTCAAAGATCTCAGAAACTACCTGTCCAATTTTAATCAAACTTGGTCGGAACGGCAGAAGAATACCGAAGGTACAAGGGAAGTGAAGCCCGCAAAAATGGAAGTCCAGAGACATGGCAAAAACGGTAATAGAGAAAAACAAAGATAAAACAAGGACTTGAGACAGCTACAATGCACGGAAATAAAAAGACGACATTAAGAACTTAGGCACTCATAGTGTGAACTCCATAAAATCTTGGAGTGAAATCAGGTGCTCCGGAAGGGTAAGCATGTACTGTTCCGCTAGCGGCACCCGTCACACTATTAGTGAGTCAATCCAGGGTTGAGTCAAAACCCGTTATGTCAAATCTGCGAAGACATGAAATCTAGCTGGACCCTTTGGGAAAGACATTCAAAGATCCTCTTCTCAGAAACTACCAGTCCAATTGGAACCAAACTTAGTCACAATGGTCTTTAGATGGTCCCTTCCAAAAAAGGTATCCAGCAGGTCAGTATCTCATCCAAGATGACCACTATCGGGAACTTAGTTTATATTGGACTCCACTGAAAGAATTAGGTCTTTGACACCACTAATGCAATTGGAAAAAAACTTGATGGTGGCCTTTTCAAAATTTGCATTTGTCGTGTCTGCATCCAATCCAGTGTGGCCTCCAGCAGGGAACATAGTTTAAACTCTGGACTCTTTTAGTTTAAACTGTGGACTCTTCTATGTCCGCCATGGTCCAGGTGAGCTATTCAGGCTCTTGAGAGCCTCTTGTTTAAGATAATTAAGGACAGTCAAGAAATGTTCCTTTTTTAAGAGTAAACAAGGTCAACTTTTTCAGACAAGAGCCTATCGTCTTTTTCTCGTTCACAATAAGCCTGTGGTGATTCCATTTAAAATAAGGGTGTGCAGGAAGTCTGCATTACATCAAAGATGGGCAACTGTCGGGACCTCTGAATGAATAATATTGGACCCTATGGGAAGACATATTTGAAGATCTTCTCTTCTAGTAGTACTTGGACAATTGGAATCGTACTTGTTTATGATGGCCCTTTTAAAAATATGTGACATAAGTCTTAGATTGCCGCCCACAGGGGATATTGTTCAACATTGTTTCGTATAGAAAAGCAATCAAAGACCTTTTCCTATGAAGCTATAAAGCAATTGAAACCAGAATTTGTTAAAATAGTCCTTGGATGGTCCTGTAAAAATCAGTAAAATTATCCCCGCACTTTCAAAGAAAGTTCAGGAATAATGATACACCCTCCGTCCGTTCGTCCGTCCATCTGTCCGTGACACTTTTCTTGTGACTCAAACTCCTACATTTTTAGATTTAGGGATTTAATTTTGTTGTAGAATTGTTGCATATAGTCTGTAGATGCGCAATAAGCTTTCGGATTTTTGATATTGGTCTTGGTGAAAACAAGAGGCCCCATTATGTCAATTTTTACTCATGTGGCATGTGACACAAACTCCTACATTTATGGAATTATGGATTTAATTTTGTTGCAGAATTGTTGCACTTAGACTGTAGATGCGGAATAAGCTTTCGGATTTTTGATATTCGTCTTGGTGCAAACAAGAGGCCCCATGATGTCAATTTTAACAAAGACCCAAAGATTTGGATTTTGACACATGTGGCATGTGACGCAAACTCCATCTACATTTTGGGATTTAGTTATTAAATCTTTATGCAGAATTGTTGCATATAGTCTATAGATTTGCAATAAGCTTTGGTTCCAGTTCCAACTTGGTAAATTTCCTAAAAATGTCAAAGACATATATTTTTTTAAAAATTTGGCATATTATCTTATATTCTGACAAGTGTTTGGTAAAAAAAAATTCTGATAACTTGGGATTCTGAAAGGCGATTCCAATTTTGGTAAATTTTCTGAAAGTCTCAAAGACCACTTATTTTTTTTTTATTCTACCTAGCAACTGTACTTAAAATGTTTGTGTAATTTAGGACAAACATTTTCATCAATTGGATTTCAAAAATATTTGATTCCAGTTTTGGTAAATTTCCTGAAAGTCTCAAAGACCACTAATTTTTTGGAATTTTACCCAGCAACCATACATAAATTGTTGGTGTAGTTAAGGACAACCATTTTCATCAATCGGATTTCAAAAATATTTGATTCCAATTTTGGTAAATTACCTGAAAGTCTCAAAGACCACTATTTTTAGTTCGCCTCAACGAAGTTGAGGGGGACTATTGGTGTACCCCCGGCGTCCTCGTCTGCGTCCGCGTCTACATCTACGTCCGTGTCTACGTCTACGTCCGCGTCCGCATTTGGGCATATATCTCTGCAACTATGAAGGGTAGGGTCATCAAACTTTGTGTGCAGATGCATCTTGGGCTATCTCACAGCCTCTAAGAAAATTAGGTCTCTTTGACCTATATTTTCCGCTTGACTGGCTTTCATTTAATTTTAGGTCCGACTTGATATCTCAGTAACTGTACATGGTAGGATCATCTAACCTTGCATGTGCATGCATCTTTGGCGGTAGGTCAGCATCCAATCAAAATTAGGTCACTTTGACCTATATTTTCCGCATGATTGACTTACATTTAAGTTTATGTCCGAGGTAAGATCTAAGCAACTGTACATGGTAGGATCATCTAACCTTGCAAGTGCATGCATCTTTGGGGGTAGGTCAGCATCCAGTCAAAATTAGGTCACTTTGACCTATATTTTCCGCATGATCGACTTACATTCAAGTTTATGTCCGAGTTCAGATCTAAGCAACTGTACATGGTAGGATCATCTAACCTTGCATGCGCATGCATCTCTGGGGGTAGGTCAGCACCCAGGCCAAATAAGGTCACTTTGGCCTATATTTTCCACATGATTGCCTTACATTCAAGTTTGCGTCCGAGTTCAGATCTAAGTAACTGTACATGGTAGGATCATCTAACCTTGCATGTGCATGCATCTTTGGGGGTAGGTCAGCATCCAGGCAAAATTAGGTCACTTTTCTGTTTATGTCGGAATTCAGGTCTCCATAACTGTACATGGTAAGATCATTTAGCCTTTGTATAAGGGATGGTAAATGAGCACCCTGGCGAAATTGGGTTTCTGTGTCCATGTGCCATAACGAGGCGAACTTTGTAATCGTTGATTACCTATGTTTTTTTAATTCTACCCAGCAACTGCACTTGAATTGTTTGTGTAGTTTATGGCAAACATTTTCAACATATGGATTTCAAAAATATTGATTCCAATCTTGGTAAATTTCCTGAAAGTCTCAAAGACCAGTTATTTTTTGGAATTCTACCTAGCAACTATATATCCTAGAATTCTTTTAGTAACAATCACGACTATCAATAGGTAGATTTCAAAAATAATGAAAAAATTTATGCCCAGGGTGTATAACAACTGTTTTCTGTGTCAAACAGGGAGTGCGGGGATAGCTGTCCTTTCCGACAACATCTAGTTTTTAATGACCTTAGAGGTCAATAATGATAAAGCTTTATTGCCTTCTATATCAGTCAATAAAATGTTCACTGACCTTGAGGGCAATTTTCACTGAAGCTGTATTGTTTGCGAAGGTTGATTAGTCTTTCATTAATAGCATAGAGGGAACAAGCTACACATATGCTACTCACTAACACTACCAGATACTAGCATATAAGTTTTGATCTTGTTTGACCATTTCGGTTTTAACAATACCTTGACAGGCTTAACAGTCATTGTTCAGATAATTGCATTCAAGGATAATCAAGATATGCTCGGTTTGTCAGGAGTAAACAAGATCAACTTTTTCAGACAAGAGTCTGTCAGGTTTTTCTCAGTCCCAATAAGCCTTTGGTGATTTTAGTTATAAAAGGTGTGCAGCAAGTCTGCATTTCATCCAAGATGGCCACCTGTCAGGAACTTTGAATGAAATTGAACCCTATTAGAAAATTTATTGTGTTGCCTGCGTTCACGCAGTGGCGACATATAGGGATCACTATCCGTCGTCTTGCGTTGGCCTCGTCGTCGGTGTCGTCGTCGGCGTCACAAAAATTTCTGTCACATTTTACTCAGGAACCATGCATCCGAGCCATATGTAATTTGGCATGGAGTATAAGTATGGGGACCTATACCGTGTAACAGAGTTTGGGATCTTTCGCATGCCCACTTCCTGTTTGACGGAACTTAGAATATTTTTTGCGTCTTGAAAATTTCTGTCACGTTTTTCTCAGGAATCACAGATCCCAGCCTTCTGCAATTCTCTATGGAGTTTCAGTATGGGGGCCTATATCGTGTAATAAAGTTTCGGATCCCACTTCCTGTTTGACGGAACTTAGAATATTTTCAACGATCGGCGTCACAAAAAATTTGTGTCACATTTTACTCAGGAACCACATATCACAGCCTTCTGTAATTTAGCATGGAGTATCAGTAAGGGGACCTATATTGTGTAATAGAGTTTTGAATCTCTTGCATGCCCAATTCCTGTTTGACTGAACTTAGAATATTTTTTGCGTCTTGAAAATTTCTGTCACGTTTTTCTCAGAAACCCTGCCTTCTTCAATTTGGCATGGAGTATCAGTATGGGGACCTTTAATGTGTAAAAGGGTCAAGGGATCTCAAGCATGCCCACTTCCTGTCTGACAGAACATAGCCGTTTTTTGAGTGTTATTACGCAGGCGACACATGTCTTCCATGGAAGACTTTTGCAAACTATTTTTGCGAATAAAAAATGTTTAATGTAATGTAACTACTAAGTTATTTTTTTTTGTAATTTGTTCTAACAGCCTTCACACAAATTTTGGTTTATTGATTTCCATATGTTTTAATTTGATCTGCACTGATAAAACATAAATAAATTCCCAGTAACTTCGATATTTTGTTATTTAAAAATCTTATCTTTTGTAAATCCTTCTCCAATTAGAACCATACTTGTTCAGGTTAGCCCTTTAAAATTGTGTCCTGCGAGAATGTATCACATCAAAGATGGCCTCCAACAGGGAATATTGTTAAACAATGGATCCAGTGGAAAAACATTCAGAGATCTCCTTTGAAGCCAAATAGCAATTAGATCCAAACATAGTTGCAATAGTCCTTGGATATTTCTGTAAAAGTCGGTAACAATTTTTTATGACATAAGAGGTCAATTATCACAAATTATATATTGCCTCCTATATCAGTCAATACAATTTTTGTCGAAGTTGTATTGTTTCCAAAGGTTGATCAGTCTTTAATCAATTTCATGACAGGAACAAGTTACATATTTGATATAGTGTTATGTGCTCTGCTTTCCACTAAAATTAGCAGATACGCTATGATCTTGTTTGACCATTTTGATTTGATAAAGAATGTCTTGATAGACTTAACATAATTCAAGACATCGTGAGCTCTTCAGTCATTTTCAGCTCATATGTCCGGAAGTGTCAGTGTAAGCTTTTGACATCACTTGATGTAATTCCGTCTGTCCGTCGTCTGTTAACTTTTCGTATTTTCATCTTCTCTGAAACCATAGAAACAAATTCAAGCGCACTTTACAGAAATGATGGATGGAAGATCCTCTACAAAAGTCATCCTTTTGATCATTTCCTCTTAAACGATTGAAGCTTATTAAAATTAAGTTTACGGGAAGGCCCTGTTCAAAGATTGCATATTTCAGTCTGGTCCGACAAAAAAAAAAATGCTTCCAGCGCTCCACATTGTTTGATATTTGAACCTATTCGAAAATCACATTTCATCTTCTTTCAAACCACTGATATTTGAACCTATTCGAAAATCACATTTGATCTTCTTTCAAACCACCAGGAAGATGTGTCGAAAGTTCTAGAAAGATTGCTCATTTCATTCCAATTGGATAAAATCATGGCGGCCATTGGGAACATAGTTTAATATTGGACACTATAGGAAATCATCACATTTATCATTGCTCGGAAACTATTGATACAAATTTAACTGAAGTTAATTGATTTGATATATCGAAGATCTTTTACAAACATTGCTCATTTTTGTAAGATTTGACAAAAGCATACTTAACATTGGTACCTATGTATTTTGTCCTCCCAAACCGCTAAAGCAAATTCATCCAAACATACCGAAAATGATGTATGTAAGATCCTTTCAAAAGATTGCTAATTTCACCACTGGAACGATGCCTCTACTATTTGACTGTTAATCCCCGAGGGTACTCACCAACCAAGCAGTCATTGCTTTGGTTCTGACCCGAAACCGATTTATTTTTAAACTTGCAATATCTAAACTGTACACAAAATTTTGTTCAAAACTTAGGAGTATCTCCCTCGTTCACAACTCTGTCCTTAGCTGAATTTTGGCTTTTCTATTTAGATCCTATTGGTAAGTTGTTCTCTATCAGCTTTTACGTGTATTTCGGCTATGGACTTCCAAATGTTTTAAGAGGAATAAGTTGTCGAAATATGCATATGTAGAAACTAAATTAACAGTAACTTCCGTATTTTGGGTTTTTATCACCACTGGGCCGATGCCTTTGCTCGTGGACTGTTAGTTCCAAGGGTACTCACCAACCTAGTAGTCTGAAATTTGGTGCTGACCTGAAACCAATTTTGAAACTCGCAATATCTGAATTTTACGAAATTTTGTTCAAAACTAAGGAGTATCTCTATCCTGCACAGGTCTGTCCTGAGCTGAATTTTTTTTTTAAATTAAGATCTTATTGGTCAATTGTTTTCTATCAGCGTTAACACATATTTCGGTTTATGGACTTCAAAATGTTTTGATTTGATCTGTACTGAAGAGACATAAGTTATCGAATTGTGCATGTGAGCATATGTAGAATCTGAATTTATATTAACTTGGTGTTTTGTTATTTCATTCCAGTCCGACAAAACATGACTGCCAGCGCGAATCATAGTTCAACATTGAACCCTATGAGAAAATCGTATTTTTATCTTTTCATCTGAAACCACTGAAGCAAATTTATTCAAACTTTACAGGGATGAAGTATGGAAGGTTCTTTACAAATATTTCTCATTTTTAGACCAGTAAATTACATTGTACAATGTTGGAACATATTATAGGTATATTACATTTTCATCTTCTCTGAAATTATGGAAGCAAATTCAATAAAAGTTTACAGCAATGACGTTTTTAAGGTCTTTTACAAAGATAACTTCTTTCAATTGGATCTGACAGAAACATGGCCAACAGGGGAGAACATAGCTGAACATTAGACGAAATGTGAAAACACATTTGTGGTCTTCAGTTAGCATTGGCGTGCCTTAGAACCATCTTGTCAGATGATTGATACAGGCTCAGTCTCTGAGACTTTTGTTCAAATTCGATGAATTCAAGGACTATCAAGATACATATATATATATATATATATATATATATATATAAAGAAAAACAAAATGTTGAAAATGCACTGTAATAATATACTTAATGAAAACAATTCACACAATACNAAATGAACGATGTACTCATACCAACAAAAATATTTTTCAGATATTTTAAATTTTTAAATGTTCAGCCTCGCCTGACGAAGATTCTTTGTGAATTGATAATTAGCGACTAATTTAAGACCTTTTGTAGGTATTTCATGAAAATATTTACATTTATTAGTGTGTTTATTACATTTTTTAGACAAGATATAAGTACATTGTCATAGGCAGTATATATATACTGGAACAACGAAGCTTTCGACATCATTCACAGAAATTTGCCAACATTAAAGACTGATGACCGCATGAAAAGGGTACTGGAAAACAACAGGGTTATAAAAAGTAAACGTCAACCAAAGTCTCTAAAGAAACTTTTAACAAATGCAAAACTACCCAAATATCAGGGAACTCCAACAGTGCGAAAATGCGGAAGACCAAACTGTGGCAATTGTATTTATTTATTAGAAGGATCATCTTTTATTTTCAAAAATGGTGCAATATTTATTGTCCATAATTCCATGACATGCGCATCGTCAAATTTGATTTATGTTATAACTTGTCGCGGATGTGGAGAAAATTATATTGGTCAGACCAGCCTTAGCATTCGAAAAGGATTGACATTACACCGCCAGCAAATTAGGGACCCCTCAACACGAATGATACCTCATATAAGTGACTGTGCAACTTCCTTTAATCCTCAGTTTTATGTTTTCCCGCTGTATCAATTTTCAAGCCAGAACACGCAGCAACAAAGAGAAAACAAAGAAACTTTATTTATTCGAAAGTATAGACCTTTACTAAATGCGTAATATTGAATGCCAAGTATATTTTGATAGTTACGTATTTTATTTTTTTAGACGTTGTCGCTTTACAAAATTATTGCAATACTGAACGTTACTTACCGTTCTTGTTACTAAGTTATTTATGACGTTGTATAACTATTAGTAACGTTATCCTTGACTTCCATGAATATCCCCGCAAGGGTGAAACCGGTAGGAACTTAAAATGGATATTTATATGTGT
>MJUU01028686.1:84924-104544 GCA_002080025.1 Modiolus philippinarum
GCCCCCCCCCCCCCCCCCCCATAAATAATCAAATGGTCGTCCCCTTATGCGTAGTGTAGTACATAGATTGTTCATTTCATCTAAAAACCATAAAAAATTTAACCAAACTTAGGTAATGATGTTTGGGAAATCCTTAAAAGTGAGAAATCTTGATTTATTTCAAATCTGACAATAAACAGATCATTTAGCAAATGGGTCCGTTCATTGAGGATCTTATGGTGTCGTTGAGTTGTTATTACTCCCCTTTGGGTCGTTGTCTCTTTGACACATTCCCCATTTCCCTTCTTTTTCCTATTGGAAAAGCATTGTTTACATAATTGCAATCATTTTTCATGACACTACTAATATTTAAGTACATTGAAGACTGTTATGAAGATTGCTTATCAATTTAGATGAATACATTTTAGAAAGGACCATAAAATAGATTTTGTTTGGTCAAAATTTTCTGGAGACGTGTCTTATGAAATTATGAAAAGCAGATATAGTCTGGCTATTGATTTCACCATTTATATTTCTTTATTGTTAGTGGCATTCAGGTGAGTTGATACATGCCCAGAGCCTAAGCCCCTAAGTATGTTTATGCATATAAAACTGCATTATGTTGTTTCAAAACAAAACAAAAATCATCGCTTCACAAGAGCATCATGATGACATATAATACAAATAGGTTTGTATAAAGCAAACTCATAGTTCCCTGAGTCATCAACTATCCCGACGTCGATTGCAGGAAGTAGTAAACCGACACATTCCAAAATTACTAATACTAACACGAAAACACTTATTTCCAAGGTAAACACCAAATTTCAAATCATTCCTACCGATACAATGAAAAAATCCAAAGAATATGTTGTTTCAGTAGTGGCAAAATTGTATAGATAAAGACCTATATTTTTCAAAAACTATTTGCTATACATTTCATCCTTTTCAAAACTCAAGCTGCACATCAGATAATGTTCACAAATACCAGTCGAAAAATCTTTGACAAAAATATGGTTTATAAAAAGTTAAAAAAAAATCGAACAAATAGCGATCGCACGACAAACCTAAAACAGATTACACTATACAACCTATTATTTTCAAGTTTCAACCAAATTTCAGTCATTCCCATGGATACAAGCAGAGGAATCTTTGATGGTTGACAGCCGGAAGGACAAAGTGAAAATTATCGGAACCTTCAACTCGATGAGGGACACTATTAATTTTCTACGTCCGAGTTTTGTTCTTTAATCGTTTTCCGGAATTAAGATTTAGTTCTTACAAATTCTAAGATAAAATTAAATTCGGTTGGCATAGAATTCTAGACTGTACATACATGAAATCGAACATTTACAAATATAAACCTTTGACTAGATTTCGTTTTATTGCATCGGAGTTGAAGAAATATTGTTCAACACTCCACGAGTGCCAACTTTTCCTCTGCACTTAAAACCCTCAAATGTCTGTGTAGAATCTCCACTTACTGTAAGTTGAAGACGGCTGGACAATAATATGAGATTTTATTAAATTCAGCATGAGTATATTCCTTATCTATTTCCACATTAAAAAATAAGGCCACCAAATGAATATAGAATCACCAAAAACGAAAATAACAGTGTTCCTCTTTCTCTTACATATTCATGAAATCAAATCACAAGCCTCTCAGTCAAACAGTGCTTGTGTTGGATCCCAGTATACTATTCGAATTCAGCAACAGGAAAATTGTTACGACCTTGGAGATGGTATCATTTGTTCCAATTATTTTCCCCCAAATTAATACCATTTTAGAAATTTGTCCTTGTAATAACTGTATTTCTGTAGTCAAGTTTCATATTATTGTACCTTTAAATTAAAAGAACCACAAAAGAATTTAATTCCTTGAAAAATTCAAATTTGATGGTTAAATTCGTGGTAAGCAATGCCCATTGTACGAATTCTTTTGATAAATCTGTGTTATTTGATAGCAATTTAATACTATATAATTTTTATCACAAAATTCAACTACCTTGTAAACAACGATTAACAGATATCATATCTAAATACGATGGGAAATTTATTATAGGATGGATAAAATTATAACAATTTTTTTAGAATTTGGACCAGATCGGTAAGTTCTATTAGTTTGAACATAATTTATTGCAGATGATAGGGAAATTAAAATGCTCTTTAAATGTATTAATTATTCCTATTGTAAGTAATTTAATACTTTTCTGTGTATCTTTAGTCACAAAGTAAGTCACCTCGCCATTGATGGGTGTTAATAACCCGAATCTTATAGCTTAAATCATTTTGAATCGCTAAAAAAAGGGAGTGAAACAGGAAAAAGATTATCTTTTATTTGTGGAAAATTTGGAATATCACATCAAAGACTAATAACGTTATGTCCTTAATCACATAGACCATTCATGCCATTGTGATTTTTTATGCTTTAAACCTGATCCTGATTTCGGAAACTTTCTAAAGGACAAGGTGCGATAAGGGGGTGATTTGGCCCTAAATTTCGGCCATTTTTAAAGTTGCACCTGGATATTTTCTATGTTCGTTTGAAAGCTCAGATCCCACTAAAGAAAAAAATACAAAATGTAGAACCCATGACGTCACAGTAGATACAGTTCTGACGTCATGTTCTAGCTACTTTTGAACGTTTTCATAGAAATACAAGGAATTTGGCATATTTTCGAACGGTTTTCCTAATCGGAAATATAGAGCGCATTCAAGAACCAATTAGATAATTTACCAGCTTGTTATTACAGATGCGTTAGACCTCCCATATTAATATTTTTGTGGTTCTTGCATGCGCTCTATGTTTCCTCTTAAGAAAAAGGAGTCAAAATTGGTCAATTTGTCATTTTTCGTCAAAATGTGCAATTTGTCCCGTTTTCTACACTGAAAAACTGTAATCTTCCATCAAAACTTGCGTTATCTTAATGTTTACTGTTAACACATATCAATAAAACATTTCAACAAAAAATATTGTAAATATAAGCAATCCTATTTTTTAAGGCCAAATAAGGCCCTTAGCGCACCTACTAAAAAGTTCGTCATCTACTGGAGGNGCACTGCACTGAAGAGACATAGGTTGTTGAAATGGCTATATTCAGAAACTTGATTCTCAGTAACTTCGGCATTTTGTATTCATATATAGTACTACAAACGGAGTAGTTTCAACTTCCTATTACATTTGCCACAAAACATTGTAGGACAACGCCATACTGAATAACAGTACATTCTTTTGTCGCTTTTGTAACAATTTATCGTCATTTAGTGCACATGTTATTAAAAGAAAAAGAATTAACAATGCTTTTAGATAGCTACTCACACCATAATTTAGCCGTTCCGTACTTGTCACACCGGTACTGACAAATTCTAGTCTAATATCAACACAGAAAGGGTATTGAGTAAATGCAAACAAGACAAAGTTTTTACAATTACTAGTTAAATCAAGTACTGGAACAACGCTTTAATTATTGTTCTTCATATTGAAGTCCCTATGAGGCTTCAACAATGAGGTATACTCATACATCATAGTAAGTTCAAGACGGCCTCACACAGGCTTGAGTGGAATTCATTGCTAAATGTCAAGCAACATATCTATGTATCCCTTGCGTCATGGATACAGGATTGTCACAAGCATAAGATTAATTTGCAAAGTGCTCTTACAACTGTTGTCATCCATTGCCTGACAAAAAGACTCACAGAAGACCTTCAAAACATATAAACAACCACAGGGCACTCATTGAGTCAATTGTTAGATAACGTGGGGTAATAAGACATGAGCTGTGTGCACTATAAACAGAATGGAAAGAAGACTAAGAAGTATCTCCCACTTGTATAGCTCTGTCCTTAGTTGTATTTGGCTTTTCTTTTTAGATCCTATTGGTTATTTGTTCTCGATCAGCTTTTACATATATTTCGGTATATTTGTTTCCAAATATTTTGACTTGATCTGCACCGAAGAGACATAAATTGTCGAAATGACAATTTGCAGAAACTAATTCACAGTAACTTTGGTATTTTGTTATTTGAATTAACAAAATAAAATAAAATAAAAAAGTAAAATAGAATAAAACAAAATGCCAAAATTTTTGAACGTAAGATATTGTATCCATATGAGATATTTTTTTCAAGACCAAGTACACCATAACTGAAAATTATAGAGAGCAAAGCATGGTGTCGACTCGAACTTTTCAAATCTTATCTGATATTGCCTCCTTCTATTCACACCATAATCTTGTATAGTTCCTCATTATTCACACTATGACTGTTTATTGTGCCTTACTATTCATACCAGAATCTTGTATCGCTGCGTACAAACAAAGTCTTAACTTTGTATTGTTCCTTTCCATTCACACGACAAACTGCTATCGTGTCTTCATATCTTTTGACTTTTGGTCTTCAAATGGTCGTTTTCTTAAGGTGACTAGATGAACATTTACACAAATCAAATTTCATGCTATATATGTATTAATTTTAAATGTGTCTTTGATACCCTATACGTATAGAATTCAAACTTTGACCATTTATGAAGCAATTATGCTCCATATACATAAAAAACGATGGCAATCCGTCTTATTGTGACCATTTTGTAAAAAAAAATTGAACCATGTTTCTATTCTAACGAATTAGATATTTTACGAAAGGATATGGAGTAAATGAACATATGACCATAACACATGTGTTAACTCCAACTGCAATAATTTTAATTTCGGAAATTAATTCCTCATCAGCAGCACTAGAACCCGAACATAGAAAAGAAATATATGGCTTACTATATGGTGTGAGGTTCCTCACTGTGTTGAAGACCATATGGTGACCCCTAGATGTTTTGTTTTGGGTCGTTTTAACCTGGATATGGGATGTTGTCTCCTTGACATTTACCCCATTTCCTTTCTTTTTCATGTTTAAAATGTATAAAACCAAACGTAATCCCTAAAATCAGTAAATCAAATAAAGCCAAGGACAAAAGTACGATTGAGGCAGTTAAACCTTAGGTTTTAGAATTTAAATAAATTTAGATAAAAGTTATAAGCAAAGTGCACCTATGAGATATAATCTCAAGTACACCCCATCTAAGAAAAATAAAGAGCATACATCTCAAACACGGGGAATTGTTTTACCAACTCCACACTTTATTAAAAGACAAACCCCTGCATTAAATATTTTACGAAGGGATATGGAGTAAATGAACTAGAGACCATACCACATGTGTAGAATCTGCTTGACCTACAGTCTAATGTAAAAAGAAAGCTGACATGTCAGTTATTTTTAAGTTAACGGGTTTATATCATAGGCATATCGAGAGGGGGTGTTCAAGGTGTTGAAATCCATTTCTCAAGAAACATTTTAAAATTCACGAAGAATAAAGGCAAAATCGATATAAAGTGGTACATTTTGTAAAAGGTTTTAGTGTATTCATTTGTTTTTTACACAGATTTCATACTATATTTTATACTATATGAAGTAGTCTTCGCGGGAGTCTTCGTTGTTCAAAGTATTGTAGTGACTCCATTTAACATACACATTAAATATAGGAATGTGACACCAGTAATTATATTACCTGCAAAAACCGATTTTAAGGTAGTGTGAGAAGAATAACATCTTTTTAAATACATTTTCTATATATGAGATTTTGACACTTTTCCTTATAATACCATATAATACGGAAGAAAATTATTTAATATGTAGATCTTTTATATACAGGTGCTCCTGTATTCTCGTTACGTTTGTAAAAAAATAAAACCAAATGTGAAAAGACTATAATATTACAAGGAAAACAATAAGGTATGTGTTTGTTTAAAATATGCATAGTAAGAGAGTGCTAGTTTTTCTTTATTGAAAATATATAGGAAAAAGTTTGATTTCGCATATTTATAAAATAGAATGCTTTCATCAATTTTCAAATTGCTGCCAACAAAAATTTCATAAATGGCTAAATAAGTAAAAAATTAAAATGCGAGTTAAAGTTTACATTAAAAGATAAATGCAAATTGCCAATAGTCGTAATACTGTAAGTGGTTCTATTTCCGTGCTTTATGGCTGTTTCTGTATTCTCGTTTTTGCTGTTAAATAACTCGTCCCTTGTTTCTTCTGTATCCTACTGCCGTTGTAATACCACAAGCAACACATTTGCACAGGGTATATAGTTATGGGTATACAATTTGTTCTGATAAATCCTCATTCAGTTTTGAAGATAAAATTTTTGTTTGCAGGCTTTATCTGAAAAAAAAAACACATGTTGAACTAAGTCGTTTCAGCTAACCTTACCCAAAGGGTCAATGTGAGCTATTTCCATCACTTGGCGTCCGTCGTAAAAAAAAACATGGCTGCCAGCGGGGAGCTTATATTTAACATTGGCTCTATAGAAAAACATCATTTTCGTCATCTCCTCTGAAAAGACCAAAGCAAATTCAACCAAACTTTCTCTCCGCGTTTACTTTTTGAAAAACTTTGCATTCCAGAAAGGAGGCGGAGATAATATTATCATCCCAGAATACAGACTAAGCAGTATCATCGCTGACGTAGCGTCTTTCCATCTATTCAAACCTGTAAGGACCGAACCTCTTCATAACGAAGACAGGCAATTTTTTTCAAATTCCGTTTGCCAACAAAGGAATAGATTCTATTAATCAGCAGTATTTTGAATCGCGAAGAGGTCACTTTTAAAACCCCTCCTTAGTTCATCTATCAATCCAAACCTAAAGTAGCCAACCGCTATACCAAGAGCAGTAGAATTTTTAACTGAAAAAAGGGCATTGCAGGACCTAGACATTGAGAAGTTTCTGAAATCTTCTCTGACATTTGACTGTTCCCTAGTCCCTCTGGACATGTCTTAAGATAATTGAAAATTAATTTCTACTCATGGTGGTCTCCAATTGTCCGAAATTCCGAGAACCAAAGCGTATTAATTGAATTTGAATTTCAAGATCGTTATGGACGCTGTTGAAGATTATGCAAGAGTGTGGGTTTAGAGAGAGATGGTACCAGACCCAGAACTTGCGTCCTTGTCAAAACTATAGAGATATGTTAACAATTGACCTAAGTCTGTATAAGATGATGGCACCAGTAAGCGCCTCTCTACATTGCATGACAAATATGTTGTACCTGCAGACAAAGTTTTTGATAACATCGTTTTTGTATGTAAAACACATTATTATAACTGCCTCATCGGAGAATTAGGCATTGACCACAATACACTAGGTACACTCTAGGGCTACATACGAAACAGTTTCATTTGACAAAGACGGAATTCTTTCCAATCACAGATCATTTGTATCCTCCTTGAATATCTACACTAAAGATAACAATCAAGACGTGCCATACCTATATTGGGTACAAAAATTACACAAAAATCTATATAAGGATAGATACATTGCAGGATCTTCATCTATTGTTTTTTGAACTAAGATTTTGTCTGCAGTCAAAGACAGGCATCAAGCATACTGTGGAACATTTCATGTTCGAAGAAAAATAAATCGCATATGGATACTTGAAATTGGAAAATCTTAAATTCCGTTCATTTTCTCAAATACATTCTCTTAAAAACATTTTATTTTTCGACACTCTATACTACGGTTCCTCATGAAAAACTTTAATCACGAATCAAAGGTATCATTCAAAAAGCCTTTGCCAATTCAAAAAATGTTGTTTAATGTTGTAAATCCATATGTTTTTTTGAGGAAAGGTATGCTACGATGGAAAAAACAAGTGTTCAGTATGCTTGATTTTCTAATTATACCCCACGTAACGAAGTTGCGGAGGGCATAATGTTTTTGACCCGTCCTTCCGTCCGTCGGTCAGTCCGTCCATTAGTCCTGTTCTTTTCACTGCAACTCCTCTGTAGCCGCTTGACGGATTGCTTTCATATTTTGTAGGATTGTTGGTCATGATGTGTATATGTGCATACTATACTGCCTTATTGATCAGATTATTTATGTGGGAGTTATTAGACTTAGACTATTTTCAGCTAAAACAGCAAGTATCATCTTGTCACTGCAACTCCTCTGAAACCACCTAATGGATTGCTTTCATATTCGGTAGGATCGTTGGTCATGTTGTGTAAGTGTGCATATTATACTGCCTTACTGATAGGAGTTATAGACTATTTTCAGCTAAAACACCAAAGTATCATCTTGTCACCGCAACTCCTTTGAAACCCCTTCAATTTTCTTGTGCAGAATTATTGTGCATATATCAAAGATGTACATGCTACTTGGATTTTGATTTTTGATAATTGTTGACAAAATTACACATTTATGAACTTTGTCATTTTTTTTAAATTATATTGCTTATAGGGTACTTTTGGACTTCATAAAGCAGGATTTTCTGATATGTAGGTGCGTGGTATGTGAGCTTGCTCACTAAGATTCTTTAATTGATAAAATATTTGTCACATTTGGAGGTGCTATTTATCAACAGCAAGTTGGCATACCAATGGGCACTATTTTTTTTATATTCTTACGAGACTGAATTTCTTCAGGGACTCGTAAAATATAATAAATTAAAGATGCTAGATCCTTCAATCTCACTTGTAGATATATTGATGATGTTCTCTCTATCAGTAATGCATATTTTGCTGTATGAATCCAATGAATATATCCGGTAGAACTACAGATAAAGGAAATGACAGAAACCACTAGATCTACTTCTTTTTTGGACTTTCATCTCGAATTTGACGAAAATAGTCATCTGGGTTCTAAAAATTACGACTGAAATGGCGATTTTAATTTCAAAATTATCAATTTCCCTAAAATAGACAGTAATATTCCAGCTTCTCCTGCTTACGGGGTGTATGCCTAACAGTTGATTCGTTCCGCGAGAGCTGTTATAAATCATAAAGACTTTTTTATTAGACATAGTTATCTTCGTGACCGCCTTTTTAATCAAGGCTATATTATCTTCTTTTTTGCATTCAAAAAATTCCGCCTCATACGACCATTAAAAAGTTCTTTAATAGATATCAGTCCCTTGTGAAAAAAATTAAAGCTTTAGTCCGAACTCTGATTCAAGGTCCTTTTTATAACTTAGCAATAGAAATTTCTGTTGAGTTGCGACCGAACACTTTCGCAATGGAAGGTGAGGTTTTGCATGTCATAAAACTGGTTCAACCCACAATTTCTTTTGAAATGCCGGTTCAAAGTCAGAATTTTTGCGATCGACAATTTTTCTGGTGGTTTCCAACTGATTTATCTTTTTGTCTGATGGACTTCGGCTCTTCACAACTCTTTTCGGTAATTTTGTTATTACCCACATTTACAGAAATGACATATTGAAGATCCTCGACAGAGAATGCTCATTTCGTTCCAAATACTACAAAAAATGGCAAGTAGCGCGTAACGTAGTATATAATGTACCATACGGGAAAAAAATCACATTTTCATCTTCTTCTATGAAACAACAAACTTCAGAAGCAAATTCAACCAAACTTTACAAGAATGATGCATGCGAGATCCTTTACAACGAGTTCTCGTTATGTAAAATGCTGACAGAAAAAACATGACTGCCAGCACAGAACATGGTTAAACATTGGACCTTAAGGGGAAAACATAATTTCAACATTAGCTATGAAACTATTGAAACAAATTTAAATGAACTCTGCTGGATTGATCTAGGGAAGATCCTTTTAAAAAAATTGCTCACTTTTACCGATTCGGCCTTAACAATGGTTGCCAGTGCAGAAAATAGTTTAACATTGGACCTCATTTTAAAACCCTGCTAATAAGCATTTTGTGAGGTGAGCGATGCATATCTTTTATATCAATTTCTCAATTACTATTCCCTGTAAAGCAAGTATGCATTAACCAGACCAACAAACCAGCTTATTAAATTATGCAAGAGGGATTCAGAGTCGTGTATTCTGAACTAAGTATTATATTTACTCCCACCATTATCGACTCAAAATGTCAGAAAAATCTCATGGGAGGGTAGAACTTTTTATCATCCTATGTTGTAAAATTAAGATATTGTATTAGCTAGAATGACGAAAGTATGCCTTTTAAATGGTCTGTAAGTCACTTCATGTGATACCGAGATTTCACGATAAAATTGAAATTTGAAAATATCCCCCACCAAAAATGACGTTTTAGGATTATGACGTGTAATCTTTTGTTTAGAACGTCATATATTATCGTGCAAAATGCAACTTCCGGGTACAAAAATTGTACCCGAAGGTTTCAAAAATTCGACGAGACATACGGACCCTATTGGTACAATCATGTCATTCTTTGATGTACATGAATTTTGTTTAATGTCAGTAAATATTGAAGAGGCTGTAAATTCTGTTCCTGGAGATGACGATTTCGACAACTTTTATCTCTTCAATTAAGATCAAATCAAAACATGAAAAAATGTTCAATATATTAACAGAAAACATTTAGGATATCTCTATAGCAAAATAAACAAAGAAATGTTGTTATATATTTCAATTTATTGAGAAGAAAATAGCACTTAGCCAGAAATACGTAGCTGGTTCACTATTTGAATTTATGGAGCTGATTCACGGACTAAATTTGCATTTATGGTGCTGATTCACAGGCTACTTTTGACTTTATGGAAATGATTTACAAATCACGTTCGTTGTTACCCAGCTGATTCACAATTTACCTTTGTATTTACCTAGTTGATGTTATTACTGTTATCCAAAGTTAACAAAATTATATTTTCAGAGAGATTGCTTCTTGAGACAACTAACAATGATATTAGTGGATGAATTCATTGAGAAAACCATATTATGGCTTAAAAGAAGGCAAATGAAATCAGTTGTCTGTAAAAAAGAAGACTAATTAACTTCATGTATTCATAAACCCATGCAAGAGGGAATGCTCACGCCAGGCTATACAAGATGGGAATTGTTCTGTTCACATTATATATACTGATTCAACAAACTTCATCATTTACACCTGAGGATGACCAAATCCTGTCTGATAGACAATATAGTCCAGGTACGTAAAAATTAGAACTGCCTTACGGTGGAATAAATGCACTTTGATATTTGTAGCAACATCTGAAAATATTTCTCCGTCTATAAGCCTTTTCATTTACAAGGATTATTTGATTATCAGAACCCATCTTGATAATCTAATTGCCATATTTTTAGAAAAAAAATGACAGTCGAAACAAAGTGAGCAAAACTCACATTATTAAACAAAACCAAATATTTGTTGTCAGTATTGTAAAGAAGTGAACTTTCACTTTAAGGTTCTTTAAAGAATCGGGGTCAGTCAAAGAGGTGTCAGATAATAAACTAAATAAAAATTTACAATTTAATAATACCACAACAACAAGACAAACAAAATAAAAACACAAAAGAACATATATATACTCCTCCCAAACTCTCCTCTATCTCACAGACATAGTCATAATACACCAAAACTAAATACACATAAATAAAAGCTAAAATAAAAATAAATAATCAGTCCATTATCAGTCCATCACAGTAAAAAATCACAGTTCATAGTTTTCCTAATTAAATGTTCTGCATACACAAGTTCCAACGGGCAAGCAACAAAGGTAGGTTCTCATTCAGTTGAGACTATTTATAAATACTATATAGTGTCCTCAAATTAAATGTTCCACAATTTACTCACTGACATATTATCTGAATTTATATACTGACGGACTGTCTGACTTGTCTACTAAAGCTTACGTAAAGCCATTACTCTAATAAATATATACAGTCAAACATTGTTTAAGAGGTCACCCAGGGGAAGACAGAAAATTGACCACATGAGACAGGTGGTTGCTTAATCAAGATTCAAAATAACTGAATTGAAAGGAAATGGGAAATAAAATTGTGGCTGTTAAAACAAGGTTATTGCTAAATCAAGGTGACCGCATGGGCAGGTTTGACTGTATTACTACTGAAACGGGCTTAAATCATGTCCTAAATACCGACATTCAACTGGTTCTAAAGATAGTTTTCTGGGCATTTTTAATCATAATTCCTTGCTTGTACTTGTATACATCCATAACCAAAATATATCTCTGACCAAAGTACAACCATGACCAGAAGTCCCCTGCGAAAGGAATAAAACAGAGTCACCTGCGGGTTGAATTTCATTACCACGAATAAATCCGCCAATGAAACTTATATGAAACCGTGCGCGCCATTTTTACAAAACTCAAACCGAAAAATCAGGGTGGGGTTGGGCCAATGTCTGTGACAAACCTACATAGGAGTTCTTTATTTTCCTGGTGGACAAATTATTTGTGAATTGTACTGCATTGATAATTCCTTTTAAATATATAAATGTCCTGAAAATATTATCCTCCAAACTCTAAGATTTTTTTTGAAGTCAGTCCATTATGTCTGACTTCTCCAATGTCCAGTCAGAAACTGACTACACCCTAGTTCATGCAGACCAGGTGAACTAAATATAACCTGTCTGACCAGTTTCTACCTTTTCATTACCTGTTAGGCCAACTCTATTACTATTTAAATCTCTAAGACTTAATAACAAGTAATGCACTAAGAAAGATAACTCAACTCAAAATTTTTACAAGTATATTTTGCTTGTGAAACGAATGTGAAACGCAATTTTTGCGCCTGTCCCAAGTCAGGAATATGTTGGTCATTGGCTTGTCCTTGTCTTCTTATAAAATTTTAGTTTCTTGATATTTTACCTTTTCGGGGCCATTTAGGGCTTACTATATGGTGTGATGTTCCTCACTGTGTTGAAGACCATATGGTGACCCCTAGATGTTCTGTTTTGGGGTCGTTTTAACCTGGATATGGGATGTTGTCTCCTTGACATTTACCCCATTTCCTTTCTTTTTCATATGAACGGTAAAAGATGTAATAGTTATCACACGACTACAAGACTACAGACCAAATTTGAATGTATTAACTAAAGTCTGTTCCACTTCCTTTAGATAATGGAAATCTTACGATTTCAGCTTTATTTTTATACTAATCTTTGTCATATTTGGTATGTAAATGAGGAATGACCATACATAACTGAAAAAATTCTACGTTTATGGCATGCACAAAAGTCTGCAATCATGTGCATTTTCACAATTTCCTTCAAACAGGTGAAGATCTCCAAGTGGTGGATTGCCCCATTTTAAGGGTGAACAAGTAACTTGATGAAATAGATGACCCGTGTTGACCTACCTAATAATAGCAAGGAGCACTCGTTCGGGGTTAACAATTGTAATCCACGAACTTTTTTTTTTGTAAGCATAAAGTTGAAATTAGCAGTACATTAACAATTAACTGAAGAGACATAAGTTGTCGAAATGCGCATATGCAGAACCTAAGTTCACAGTTACTTCGGTATTTAGTTATTTCTATAGAATATTTTTTTTGCGTTTAATGCATGTATATTCCAATTATTTGTTGGGGTATTTTGTTGAATAATTTCATTTACGAGTATGTTTGTTCTTGAATTTAAAGGGGGTCCAAGCACATGGTAAAAGCCAAAGTGAGACTTCTATATCATTTGACTTCAGGTAATACCTGCCAATACATATTTCAGAATGGTCCTGTCTTGTCGATAATTTTGCGCCGAAAATATTATCCTTTTAAAAGCATGGAGCATTTTAAAAAAGTGTTTGTTCTTTCCATATGTATTTGAAATCATAAAATTAAAGTGGTTCCAGAAGTGTACAAAAATTTTACACAACCATGCAAAATCCGATACCGGAAAATGCCATATTAAAGTCTGCAGAAGAGCATTTCCATTATCTAAAGAAAGTGAAACAGACTTTAATTCAAATACCACCTAATAGATTTAGTAAAAATTACATTCTTAAAAAATATTTCCATGCTTATAATGTCATGAAAAAAGATACTCTATACTTTAAAACAATATATATATACATATGCTTATTGTGCCCAACAGCGGGTCTTTGTGAATTAACACGGTAACTCCAACGAGTTCGTGGTGTCATAGGTACTTTGTGTAATATGAGCAAATGAAACGACCCTGAATCATATCCCAATACGGACTTTTTTCAGCGTTTTATAATCTTGATAGTAAAACTTGAAATTTTACTAAGCATGATGAACTGAACAGTTTTAAAATCTGGCCTGGACAAAAACTAATTTAAAAGTTATATCTTTTGTTCTGACTATGTTGAGATCGCTTGGACGATGCAACCCTGATGGTCCCTGCTATAACAAAAGAGCCGGAATTAAAGTTCATTAAACCAGCTCCAATTTTTTTCAGTGAGCGATTTTTGTAAAAAATAATGCCCTTTGGCGTGAATAAAATATACTACTCAACAAAAGAAACGATACACAGATTTTATTAATATTAACATTTAAATTTCCAGCAGAGAACCACAACTCGTAGATGAAATGTATTTTTTGCATGTAAGAATTAACTTTATGCCCAAAAATGTCTCTAAAAATTCAGGACCCTCTCCGGTCACGGTCAAGGTCATCATCCGGAATTTCTTTTTGCAGACCTAAATAGTGGGAATGTCTATATTTTCTTTTTACCAAACCATCACATTTTCGAACCGGTGGACATCCAATTTCTGTTGTTATGTCAATCATGAATCCCTCGGGCGTAGTTTCCGATTTCAACTCATAAGTGTAAAAGCGTGTTACGCGATGTTGACGTTGTGACGTCTCATATGCCCCGCTGTCACGTGATTAATCATTTGATGTTCACAATCAAAAGTCCTTAGTTTGTTCTTCTTTTCGCATAACGATTAATTGCGAGTGCAAAAATCAAGATCGAAGGTCTGATCGCGATAATTCATTGTTCACGTTGATTTTGGATTGAACGGGGCATCGAAATGAGACATTGTTTTCAACTTTTTGAAATGGCAAATTGTTAATCTGATGAAGTGTCCCGATTATTGACATCAAACAATTAAAATCATCCGTCCGTTAACGGCAAACTCGATCATAGGGCGAAAAAATTCCATTCCGGATTTTCATCGTATCCGTTTCGGATTGATCTAAAAATGGAATAAACAAATGCGTTTTGGCGTTGAATACATAAATAAACCAAATTAAAAACTTTAAATTGCGAAATACAAAAATATTTACAAAATTAACTGTGTATCGTTTCTTTTGTTGAGTAGTATATAAATGACCAAACTTCAACTTATATGTGAAAGACTGAAATCACCTATAGAGAGGCTTATTTAAACCAATGGGAAAAATGGCCATTTGGAAATTGAGAATAGAATATGTTGAATCGGGAACTATTTTTAAAGATACATTTACTTATCAAAGAAAGCAATTTAGAAGTATAATTGGGAATGAACATTGGCGCAAGGAAATCGGTAAAATATTATATTTATGCAAATTTAAAGTAGATTCTATATTTGTATATATTCAAAATTTTCGATTTTTTCTGAAGAACAGAAGTTCATTCATAAACAAAAGTATTTGCAAAAAACAAACAAAAATATAGAAACTACGGTCCCAGGCAGAACTTAATAAGTGTTCTTTTTTCTGTTTGTGTAGCATTCTCGCCATCAAGCGATATTTACCTTCTCTTCGGCCGGTCATTTCAACTCAACTGTAGTGTGCCGCAGAGTCAAACAAATCACCAACGGAACTGTAGTGTAGCACATATTAAAATAAATCACCAACGGAACTGTAGTGTAGCACAGGGTCAAATAAATCACCAACGGAACTGTAGTGTAGCACAGAGTCAAATAAAGCAGCAGCAGAACTGTTCACTTGGCAACAGTAGTGTGAACACAGACCTAAAGTGTTCCAACAACGAATCATCACAGATCTTTGACATCAACAAATTAAAAATTCTTTATTGTAATACAGATAGCCGTGACAGCTGTAGAACACAGACAACAAAACAAGTGGACAACAGAACAATTGCTCTCTACAGACCTAATGTTAGTATCTCAGATGTCGGGACATTCTTTTGTCAGTATAATAATTCAGGTCAAACCGAGGCTGCTTCTTATCTCAGGGTTGGATGTAAGTATGAAAAAAACGCTACAACTTTTGAAACAAACCGGTGACCATTCTATGCCATTATGCCTTTGAGTGGATAAAATGCAACTTCATATTCATTAATTGTCCTACGATGTAACTTTTGCGGGAACTGTTATCATTCTCCCCTCAAAATCGCATGAACTCAGTTATCCTGAACGGGTCTATTAACATGCAGATAATTTATTCTAAAGTAGTTTGTCATTAATACTGTTATCTGATCGGTTAATTAGATAATTTTCAAGGTATAAAATTCACGGTTGACATTCCTGAAATTGACACGATTCCTACGCGTTTGTTTATGAAATAAAATGGAGGCAATACACACCTCTTCAACTTCTTTGACTGATTGTAAACGTTCGGTCTGTAATGACACATGTTGAAAGAGGTCCACAAAATCGCGACGAGGAGTTGCAACAAGTATCTTTTTACATACTGGACCAGTAAATAACAGAGGAACTCCGCAAGCAGATATCGATGGGCGTCATGTAAACATGCAGACGATAGCACCCATGCTACAAACAATTCAAATGTTATCTCCGAAACCAAAAACATTGCCATCAAAAAGTTGAACAGGAAGTTTTGTTAACATTTACAAACGTAGACTGACATTCAACAAAAGCAGACCTACCTGCACAGCCAGTCCATTCCATAACACACTCCTTTTCTCTGCGAATGTTTTACGAAAATCCGTTACTTTCTTCTCCAAACTCCAGCAGATATTTTTTCAGCCATTAAAAGTAAGCTAAAATAGCTTTTAATTCCATTCCTTTATTCATACTAGTAAATTTATGTAGTTTCAGAGATGATAATCGGCTGTGTGGCATCCGACAAATGTCCAGAGTTAACATAAGTTGAATAAGAAATTAACCCATGGACATTTTCAAGACGTTTAGTCTTCCAACTAAAGTATAATATTGCCATTGAAATCAATGGAAATCTGTAAATATCCGTACAATGATGCATTTGATTTGGCGGTGCCTCTGAATGTCCTATCATAAGGCCTAAAGAAAATTCTACTTCCTCAGTACGAATCGTGTTGCCATCTCCGAGACCGAATACACAACTGATGGAGTTTCACGCTTTTGGTCTGTTCAGCTGTTACTATGCATTCAGCAGAAAACAACCCACAGGCCAAAATGATGCTATCGTATTTTCCATTCTGGTAATCCTTAATAAATTACAAAAGAGTAGGGGCGATAAGGGCTTTATTTGGCCTGAAAAATAAATTTGGTTGAATTCACAGAATTTTCTTATTGAAATGTTCTATGGGTATGACTCTTCAGTAAACAGTAACATTTTTCAAATATTGATGTATGATTACTGAATTTTTTAGCCTAGAGGAAGGGAAAAATTGAAGATTTTGTCGAAAAATTAAAAATTTGACCAATTTTGACTACTTTTTCTGTATAGGAAATATAGAGCACATGCAAGAACCACAAAAATATTTAGAAGAGAGGTTCAATTAATTCGTATAAATAAGTTGGTAAATTATCTAATTGGTTCTTGAATGTGCTTGACAATTCCGGTTAGGAAACCTGTTCGAAAATCTGCCGAATTCGGTACATTTTTATGAAAATGCTCAAAAGTAGCCTTTTCATGACGTCAGAACTGTAGCTATTGTGACGTCATTGGTTCTAACTTTTGTATTTTTTCTGTAAATTGGATCTCAATTTTGAAACAAACATAAAAGAAAATGTTGAAGTGTAACTTAGAAATTCACTGGAATCTTGGGCCAAATCAACCCCTTATCGCACCTTGTCCTTTCCTTTCTCTCTCACATGACATTGGGAAAACCTATTCCTTTTCGCCATATTGCAGCTTGGTACAATGACATGCACTTTCGGTTTTAAAAAATCGTTCATGCCAAATGTTTATTGTTTTGAAAAAATGAATCATTTTATATTGCATCATTTAATTTCAGGTTTTATTAACCGGGTTTTTCAGACAGGACGTTTTATTTTGCAGATCAATTGTACATATATCAAAGGTGTGCATGGTACTTTGATTTTGATTTTTGATAATTTATGTCAAAAATATAAGTGGTTGAACTTAGTCATTTTTACGTCAAATTTTTAACAATAGGGTAGCCCCTTTGTCCGGAGCAAATCTTCTACAATATTTCAGACAGAAAGTTTTTATTTTGCAGATTAATTGTACATATATCAAAGGTGTGCATGGTATTTTGATTTTGATTTTTGATAATTTATGTCAAAAATATCAGTGGTTGAACTTAGTCATTTTTATGTCAAATTTTAACAATAGTGTACCCCCTTTGTCCAGAACAATAATACTACAGCTTAATAGACAGGAAGTTTTTATAATGCAGATTATTTGTACCTCTATCAGAGGCATGCACAGTAGTCAGTACTTTTATTTTCCATTTTGATTAAAATCCAAGTTGATGAACTTTCAAAAATAGGCTACTTTGGTGGAAGATTTAACATTGAAAATTAATAAAAACAAGACATGATTATGATCTTGTGGATAATAGAATGGCTCCCAAACCCCCCATGGACCTACAATTTCAATTTGTCACACGAATGGCAGCCTCTGCGTAAAATTTCATCCGAATTGAAGCACTTTCAATTTTCCCGCCTTTTTTTCTGTTTCCATAGCAACGGTAGCCATTTTGGAAATTCTGCCACCGGAATTCAATTCCACACATCATAGACAACCTCTGTGTCAATTTTCATCCAAATCGGAGCACTTTGAATTTTTCCGCCTTTTTTCGGTTTCCATGGCAACGGTCGCCATTTTGGAAATTCTGACACGAGAATTCAATTCCACACATCATAAGCAACCTCTGTGTCAATTTTCATCCAAATCGGTGCACTTTGAATTTTCCCGCCTTTTTTTGTTTCCATGGCAACGGGCGCCATTTTGAAAATTCCGGAGGTCAACCGCACAATTCCAGATGGGGTTCCAACTTCCTACCAAGTTTCAATACCCTACGGCGTACGGTCTCCGAGAAAAGTGCCGGACAAATATTAGGGCGGAAAGCGGAAGAATAATAAGAATAATAATAATAATAATAATAATAATAAGAAACGGAGCAAAAACAATATGTCTCCACAAACTTCGTTTGGGAGCCATAATTATAAACTTGTACATTTCAAATATTCAGGGTCAACCCATGTGTATGATATACTGTCCATCTAAAAGAAAACCCGGTTTGCTGTCACATTGACAGCTTTCCTCTTGTTTAAAATCTATAAGAAAATAAATAAACAAGACATGATTATGATCTTGTGGATCATAGAATGGCTTCCGAACCCCCCATGGACCTAGAATTTCAATTTGTCACACGAATGGCAGCCTCTGCGTAAAATTTCATCCAAATTGGAGCACTTTCGATTTTCCCGCCTTTTTTCTGTTTCCGTAGCAACGGTCGCATTTTGAAAATTCTGCCACCAGAATTCAATTCCACACATCATAGACAACCTCTGTGTCAATTTTCATCCAAATCGGAGCACTTTGAATTTTCCCGCCTTTTTTTCGGTTTCCATGGCAATGGTCGCCATTTTGGAAATTCTGACACGAGAATTCAATTCCACACATTATATGCAACCTCTGTGTCAATTTTCATCCAAATCGGAGCACTTTGAATTTTCCCGCCTTTTTCGGTTTCCATGGCAACGGTTGCCATTTTGGAAATTCTGACACCAGAATTCAATTTCACACATCATAGACAACCTCTGTGTCAATTTTCATCCAAATCGGAGCACTTT
>MJUU01028686.1:109381-121624 GCA_002080025.1 Modiolus philippinarum
CCAGCGGGGAACATAGTTTAAACATTGGACGCTATGGAAAAACATTCAATGATCTCCTCTCAGAAACTACTTGTCCAATTATAACTAAACTAAGCCACAATGGTCCTTAGATGGTCCCTTCTAAAACAAGTATCAAGCAGGTCTGTACCATATCAAAGATGACCGTTAGCGGGAACATAGTTTTAATATTGGACCCTGTGGAAAAGACATTCAAAGATCTTCTTCTCAGAAACTACCGGTCCAATTATAACCAAACTTAGTCACAATTGCCCTTAGATGGTCCCTTCCAAAAAAGTATCTGGCAGGTCTGTACCTCATCCAAGATGGCCGCCAGCGGGAACATAGTTTTAACATTGGAACCTATGGAATATACATTCAAAGATCTTCTTCTCAGAAAATACTAGTCTAATTAGAACCTCTGCCCAAATTTTTGAATTTTTACTTGAATTGTGGTCTGAATGTTTTTAATTTCAGCAATATGTATTACCTTGATTATAAGGGGAAATCCCTGCCCCCTGGAGCTTTCGGTTGCCATGGAAACCAAACAAGAACACTGTAATTTTAGGAAAAAAGTATTCTGCTAAATTTTGTGTTTTGTTTTTCCTATTTGAAATGCCTTTCATTCATGTCAGCCATGGTCCAGGTGAGCGATACAGGCTCTTGAGAGCCTCTTGTTACCCACTTTATTCTAAATTAAGAAAAATTGGTACGGTAGAATTTTTGGCCGGTTTGCACGGAGTGCAAATCCGGGTTATAGTATGGTGAATGTTGGGCGGGCGGCGGGCGGCGGGCGGGGAAAATGGGATACCTATTTTGTGAAATCAACTCCTCCTACAGTTTTCAACCCACATCTTTGAAACTTCACAGAATGTTTGTATATATATTGAAGATGTGCACCTGTCTTTATGGAAATATTTCGGAAATTATTTCCAATTTTTCCGGACTTTGGAACTTGGTCATTTTTTTATCAAAATATTTAAAATAGGGTATCTGTTTTGTGAAATCAACTCCTCCTACAGTTTTCAACCCACATCTTTGAAACTTCACAGAATGTTGCTATATATATTGAAAATGTGCGCCTGACTTTAGGGAAATATTTTGGAAATTTTTTCTAATTTTTCCGGACTTTGGAACTTAGTCATTTATTTATCAATATGTTTAAAATAGGGTACCTATTTTGTGAAATCAACTCCTCCTACAATTTTCATCAACTTCACAGAATGTTTCTATATATATTGAAGACGTGCACCTGACTTTATGGAAATATTTGAGAATTGTTTTCCAATTTTGCCGGACTTTGGAACTTAGTCATTTTTTTACCAAAATGTTTAACATAGGGTACCTATTTTGTGAAATCAACTCCTCCTACAATTTTCATCAACTTCACAGAATGTTTCTATATATATTGACGATGTGCACCTGACTTTATGGAATTATTTCCAATATTTTTTTCATATTTTTATAGACCTTTTTACTTAGTCATCTTTTAGCAATATTTTCAACATATTCTATACACAGATTCATTAGTGAACCAATTAATCGACATTTTATAGCTAGAAGCACCAAAACGCAACCCGGCCATTTGAGTCTTTGACCCATTTTCTAAAATTTTAATCTTACATAAACCAGTTTTCTTTCTGTTCTCAGTTTTTGGTGAAAATTAAACGACAGAATCTTTTACAAGAAGTGTTTAATAGTGATCAAAATAGAGTAAAAATTTCAGCCTTTATTATTCAGAACACCATGTATTTCAGTTCAAACTATTTAGATTTACTATTATCATTATTCATGCTTACTTCCACACATGTCTAAACTACAGAATTTTGCATTTGAAATAATTTTAAATCAAATACAAATTTAATAAGAGTCAATTTTATACACCACAATCAAGTCCTGAACGACCAAATAATATGAGGAAACAGGATATCTTTGATGACCACTAAAGATAAAACGGGACGGTAAAAATTGTTGAAAATTGGTGGAAGTCGACATGAACATGTGTAGTTTTAATGCTTAAAATATTAAGAAAATTAAACGAGTGGAAAATTTTAGGCTTCCCCAGGTCTAACCCCTTAATTATAAATTCTAATTGTGAATTTGTAAATATCTATTCAAAAAAGGTATGAATCCAAACACTTGATACAATCCCCAGCTATACATTAGTTATTTGTCTTGTCAAGTTTTCTTTCTGTATCAATCAACTAATCACTTTGAAGTTATCTAATCAGTTTGATAGAAGTTTTATAGTAAATGAAACTGGTCAGTTGAAATGGTGAGCTGTTTTTAAGATATCTTCACTATGTATAAATTGTCCTTTAGTGTTTGGAAACTATTTCCATCAGTTTCAATAAATCTAGGGGTAACTAGGGGTAATGTCAAAGTTTATCAATAGTAATAGTTATGTCATCAACACCGGTCCGTCTTCAATGGAAAGAACAAAATAAAAAGAAAAAAACTGTAACGTTGTTTGAAATTCATTTTTCATAATTAAAATAAACCTTGAAAATGATAATGTTCTTTCATGTTGTTGACGCATACATTTGTTGTTTTTTTAATCGGTAATTAATATGAATATATATTAATAGTCTTAAATATGTAATGAATGTAAGTTACGATGTTATTAACCATATCACCCTATTATGAGATTTCCACTACCCACGGGGCTTGATATGATATCAAGGGTGATGTGGAATATTTTATAATTTAAGCTATACATATGAAAAATGTTATTTATCACTGAATGTGAAATATTATCATATTTATTGCATAGGCCACAATATGGGAGATTTGATTGTCCCCATCCTAGACCAAACAGTTGTTCAATACGTTCACAGCGTACCAAGGGAGAGAAGTACACTTTTAGCAAGTTTCTTCGGTATACACTGTATATAAACGCCTCAAACTGTTGTGAAAGTAATATCAAGCAGTACGAAATTGACAACAATGATATTGGTAAGTACCGAAGGTTTGATTGACATGATCGAGCATCGAGTAGAAACAATAAATGTTATTTCGTAAAAGGGGACGACTGTAGTTGACATAGTTCGATATGATTATCCTTCTGGAACATAAGTCACCGTTTGGTTTGTAGTGCATACTATAAAAACAAGCGTTGTTCCATTTACTTAACCTTACCATATATTTGGATGTACATTTATATCACATTCTTTTATTTGTTCAAATAAGTGTTAGTGTCCAGTTCTATATATTTTGCTAGTGCCGGCACAAGGTCCAGCTGTCCCGAGTTCCTCTCGTTGATTACGTTTTTGTGTTTACCCTATATAGTTTCCTGACAAACTGTGGCATGTAATTGTAATTTTAGGTCATTGTAGATGTCTCCTGTTATCTATTCATTCAATTAAAATAGTAAATTATGCTCCTGCAGTGTTGCAACATGGGCTTTTGTGAAGCGTACATGTCATAATTCCCTTTTGATTCAATGTATTTTCAATGCGTAGTCTTCAAAAATTTTTTATCATTTGTCGTCCATTTGTGTTTGTTTAGCTCACCTGGCCAAAGGCCATGTGAGCTTTTGCCATCACTCGGCGTCCGTCGTCCGTCCGTCCGTCCGTTAACTTTTATTAAAAAATCTTCTCCTCTGAAACTACTGGGCCAATACTTACCAAACTTGGCCTGAATCATCACCAGAATATGCACTTTCAAGTTTGTGATTTTTATGTCCGTAGACCAAACAACATGGCCGCTGTTACTAAAATAGAACATGGGGTAAATTGCTGTTTTTGGCAAATAACCTCAAAACCGTTGCAGATATAAAAAATCTGACATGAGGTAGAATTGTTCAGAATGACGAGATCTATCTGCCCTGCAATTTTGAAGAAAATCGGAAAAGAGTTATAGCCCTTTTCCATAATTTTTTTTAAAATTTATGCATTTTTTATTTCAAAAATTGTAACAGATAGAGGTGAAGTGTGAATTTGAAAAATGTTCAGCATATCAAGATCTACATACTCTGAAATTTTGAAGAAATTCCAACTGCCTGTGTTGTAGTTATTGACTTTTTTCACCAAAAAAAATGCCATATGGTTATGGGTAATTTCCCTTTAAATTCTGCTTTCAAATCTTCTTTGGTTTACTTTTCTCTTTTAAATTTTAGAGAAATTCCCTGCTATCACTTTATTAGAAATAATTATTTGTTACATAATCAAGAGCAAAAAAGTGTTTTTGTACAAATTTTTACATTTTTTGCAAAAATACTTTCATAAACTATACTTATTTCACAATTTAATAATAATTGTATATAACTGTATATTGTTTCATTTTGTTATGATTATGTACCCACAATGCAAACATCCTTGTCAGTTAATATTGAAGTTGCATCTAAGCCTCAATGCCTGTATAACTTTACAGCTGACCTGCATGGCTATGCCATGGTGATTTTCAAAATGGCCGCCAAAAAAGGCGGGAAAGTTCAACATTGTCCGATTTCAATGAAATTTGGTTTCCAAATAGATATTGATATTGCGATTTCAAAACCTGTGTTGAAAATTGTTCGTTGACCGCCATTTTAAAATGGCCGCCACAAAAGGCGGGAAAATTAAACATTGTCCGATCTTAATGAAATTTGGTTTCCAAATAGGTATTGATGTTGCAACTTTAAAACTAATGTTAAAAAATATTTGTTAACTGCCATTTTCAAAATGGCCACCGAAACAGGCGAGAAATTTCAACATTGTCCTATTTCAATGAATTTTTTTGTCCAAATAGATATTGATGTTGCGACTTCAAAACTGATGTTGAAAATTGTTGGATGGCCGCCATTTACAAAATGACGCCTCGATTTCAAAACTGGTGTCAAAACTGGTCCTTAGCTAGAACGTTTTTTGTCAAAAAGCCCAACATAGGAATGTAGTAAAGCATGATCAGACTTTAAATACTGTTCAAGATATTGGTGGTGTTCGATGTACTTAAGTTTGAGACTGAAGATCAACTGTATAACTTACAATGTTACCATGATTGTGGCATCTGAAAGCCAGGTGAGCGATACAGGCTCCTGAGAGCCTCTAGTTTTGTGTCATTGTTAGTTGCATATAGTATATTCTGTATTGAATGGTCTACTTAAGTTACTCTGGACCTTGCACCTAATAGTATATTCCGTATTTATTGGTCTAACGAATTAACTCTGGACATTGCATCTAAAAGTAAATTCTGTATTTCTTGGTATACAAAAGTAGTTCTAGATTTTGCAACAAACTGTATATTCTTTATTTTTTGGTCTACCAAAGTAACCCTGGACCATGCACCTAATAGTATATTTTGTATGTAATAGTATACCAAAGTAACTCTGGGCCTAGCACCTAACAGTATATTTTATATCCAAAAAGAAAGGGAATGTGGTAAATGTTAAGGACACAACATCCCATCTCCAGGTTAAAACGACCCAAAACAAAGCATCTAGGGGTCACAGTACGGTTATCAAAGTGAGGAACCTCATACTATATAGCAAACCCTAAATGCCCCCCCTCCCTCACCAAAAAAAAGTAAAAAAGTGAATATATCAATGGAAACAAAGAACATCCAGTAAAAGTCTGTATTTGTTGGTCTAACAAAGTAACTATGAACCTGGCACCAATATCGTTTATTCTGTATTTATTGGTGTACCAAAGTAACTATACACCTTCCCGATTAAATTTTACGTGAACAATATGACTTTCGACATTACAGGGGAAAATATATGGACAAAGATCATTGTTGAGGGCCCTACGGTGACTTCAAGATAAAGAATAACAATAAACGCTTTCGATTGCTTGGTTTACCGTGTATTTGTAAAAACGTCTTTTTATGTGCATTTACTCCATTTCCTGTCGTTATTTATACCTGTCCTTAATACTGTCTTTGTTGTCCGCCGCCGCAACGCGACGGAGGGACATGGTAATGCTCTGCGTCCGTGTGTCCGTGTGTCACGTTTTTTTGTGGGCGCAACTCTCCAGAAACCGCTGGTCAGAATTCATTCAAATTTTACAGGATTGTCAGTCACCATTAGTACTAGATCATATCGCATCGCCTTTTTGATTCGTCAAATTTGTTGGAGTTATGGGACTTTGATTATTTCCACATTGCTAAACAGTGGCAAATCTTGTGGACGCATTTCCTCAGAAACCGCTGGTCAGAATTCATTCAAATTTCACAGGATTGTTAGTCAGCATTAGTACTAGATCATATCGCATCGCCATTTTGATTTGTCAAATTTTGTAGGAGTTATGGGACTTTGATTATTTCCACATTGTTATACAATGGCAAACCTTGTGGACGCAACTCCTCAGAAACTGCTTGTCCGAATTCATTCAAATTTAACAGGATTGTTAGTCACCATATGTACAAGATCATATCGCATCGCCATTTTGTTTCGCCAAATTTTACAGGAGTTATGGGACTTTATCGACTTAATGCATGCTACAGCTTAGGAACACTTTGTGGGCGCAAGTCCTCGGAAACCACAGAACGGATTATGCTGAAATTTTGTTTGAACATTTGCCACCATATGTACTTGATCATATTGTGCTGCCATTTTGATTGGACAAATTTTACGGGAGTTATGGGACTTTATAGACTTTATGCATACTGCAACATAGGAAGACTTTGTGGACACATCTCCTCAAAATCCAATAAAAGGATTTTGCTGAAGTTTTGCTTGGCTGTTTTCCACTTAATGCAGTTGATCATATCCTGCCGCCATTTTGATTCGCAAAATTTTACATGAGTTATGGGACTTTATCGACTTTCCTGCAGCCGCGGGGGACATAGCTACGCGTAGCAATCTTGTTTACATTATTTCTAAATTACCACACTCTGGTTAATGATATATGTTTCTATACTTTCTGTACCATAAATTAAGATGACAGCTGTACGAAAAAGGAGTATTGTTTTAGTTGTCACAAAAATTTCGGATTTTCGGTAGTGCTTTTTATATTATACAAATGTTAAAAATTGAAATTCAAAGTTTTTTCAATCGATTTTCTTTTTATGTAATTTTCTTCATCGTAATGTCCATTCACAGCATCGGTTTGTTGGTTAAACAATGCATTGCAGTAGTAGCTCTGACGTATTTGTTTTAGTGAGATTTACACCTCCGGTAATAACAGCACTACAATCAGACAGCAGAAATATAACAACGGTGATGGATCTAACATCTTATACAGAATATTCCTTGAATGTACTGACGTCTATATATTATGAAGTGTCTTACAGATCTATATATTCAGAAAGCACGGTTAGTATTATACCTAATTACTTGGAGACCACGCAGTGATTTGTCAAGTATTTTGATTGATTAGCCAAAATCTGAGCCTCAATGTTTTGGAAAACGGCAGTATGCTTTGAACAAAAATACCTGTTGTATTTTTTAATGAACTAATGAATTTTAACTTAGACATTTTATTTCTTTGAGATATGATAAAGTCTTTGTCTTATTCGTATATTATGTCTGGGTGTTATGAATTCTAAATTTAGGTTATTAGTGTATTACTCAGGACAATTATAATATCTTTAAGAGAAAATATATGACATTGTCTTTAAAATGATTTTTTACACTGACACCGGATGATTATGAGCTAGTCAGTGTTCTATTCTAAAAAGGTGTGATGTTTTTATGACTTAAGTGGAGACCATTATACCAGAAAATAATTATATCCATTTTAACATCTTAAAGTTCTCGGTAAATAATTTGATCTCCATGTAAGAAATATACGTAATAAACAGGAAACAATATTAGATTCTATATAAGCAATGCCAAATATAGGTTATTTTAGTTCAAAACTGCTGGACAGTATCCTTTGATAGCTTCGTACTATCTTACTACGATTTTTATGTGATAACGAGATAAAATATAAAGATTTTAGAATAAATGTGCACAGAATCACATACGTCCATCAAGTAGGATAAAAACGCTCGAAAAATACTAAACTTGTGTATTTCTCGGCTTCTATTAGCTGTATAAATCTTCGTAAAACTGCAAAACATAAACATTAGTTCGCTACTTTTGCTTTCAGATAAACTTTATAAGTCCAAATACTACAAATATCACAGTGATAATACCGGATTTGATTCCTTATACCGCTTATACCATAGACATAAGGATCAGGGTAATCAATTGCATGAGAGATTGTAAATGGAGCAATACTGTAACGAAAACACAAAAGACAAGAAAAGCAGGTAGGTTTTCCTTAGTTTTAATCTAGCAGTATGATATCAAAAGGCTTGTTTGTCGGAAAGCCCCAACAACGGCTCAATCTACCAAATCAATTGTATTGGATTTCCAGCTATATATAATTTTTATTTTTTTTTGAAAGTTTAAAGATTTGCCAACATGAATCAGTCCTAAAAGTTATTCACATAGCCAGTTAACCCAAGGAAAGTTTGGCTTTAACAATAAGTTTCTAGAATCCTTGTAGTTAAGTTTCAAATTCTGGTATAGTTTGATCACTCCACTGAGGAAGCGTTGGTCAGGCTTAATAAACCGATCTGTTTGAAAGGAACGGTGCACGTCTAGTTAAAGTAAATGAGAACCGAACTGTCTATCCGAAATAAATAATTCAAGGACAATGTGGCAACATCGGAAACAACAAAGAAACAGAAACAGTTAAACTTGTGCAAAAAACTAAATACCGAAGTAACTGTAAATTTAGGTGCTGTATATGATCATTTCAACAACTTATATCTCAGCGCAGATAAAATCTAATTATTTGGAAGACTATAAACTCAAAGATGTTTAAAAACTGATAGACCACAAATAACTTATATGGAAAGCCCAAATCAGCTGAGAATAGAGCTTTTGTCGGGCAAAGGATGACAGTGATTATAAGAGCACTTTCCCAGTTTAATTGATGTTTGTTGACAGTCCCGCACCCATGACCAATGAAGACATGGATGTAACGTTGTTCGACAATTAGCAAAGAATTCCGCTTAAATCGGTGCTAGGGGCCGTCTTGAACTTACTATGAGGTATGAGCAAAGCTCATTGTTGAAGGCCTCATGGTGACTTCAAGATGAAGAACAACAATAAAAGCGTTGTTCCTTTGCTTGTTTTTACCATGTATTTGTAGAGCTTTTGTCTCACGTGCATTTACTCCATATCCTTTTATTCACCATTTACATGAGGGAGATACTCCTTAGTTTTCAACAATTTACCAAAATTTTGATATTGCAAGTTTCCAAATAAAATCGGCTCTCAGGTCAGCACCGGAGTACTGATTACTGGGAAACTCATGATTTTAGTTGGCCATATTTCGGTTGATTACGATATTGATGGTAGTAATATGGTAATCGTCATTCTCAACCACCTTTACTCTCCTATGTAAATCAATGGGAATCAATAAACGTGCTCCTCTGTTCTATGGTGTTATTATAAGCGCCATTCTTTTGTCCATATGCAGTCACAATATCCATGAAAGAAGAGAGATAAATATCATTGGTAATATGAAATAACTTATTGTATTGACATGTTTTTCGAAGTCTCGCCATCTATCTAGATATTTAAAACCCACATCCTTTACTTCATTTACTGAAATCTCAATTATTGTGAAATTGTAATTATTAATTATATCTTATACTTCTATCTGATATTGGTCACGATCTTTTTCCGCAAGTAACATAACACGCAAAAGTAATGAAAAAGTAAATATTTTTCAAAATGCTGTACTTTATAGACCAATCATTTTAAAGGTAGGACAATTCAACAATCTGTCTGAATTACATCTGGTGAAAACTGTTTTTTTTCTGTAGCAAATGATAACAGTTTTGATCAGTGTTGTTGCTGCAGGTAGCAATTACCTGTAAAAAATTCTGAGACACTTATTATGATCTTAATTCCCATTTTTAGCTCACCTGACCCGAAGGGTCAGTGTGAGCTTTTGCCATCACTTGGCGTCCGTCGTCCGTCGTCCGTTGTCCGTCCGTCCGTCGTCTGTTAACTTTTCATATAATCATCTTCTCCTCTGAAACCACTGNCCCACATCCTTTACTTCATTTACTGAAATCTCAATTATTGTGAAATTGTAATTATTAATTATATCTTATACTTCTATCTGATATTGGTCACGATCTTTTTCCGCAAGTAACATAACACGCAAAAGTAATGAAAAAGTAAACATTTTTCAAAATGCTGTATTTTATAGACCAATCATTTTAAAGGTAGGACAATTCAACAATCTGTCTGAATTACATCTGGTGAAAACTGTTTTTTTCTGTAGCAAATGATAACAGTTTTGATCAGTGTTGTTGCTGCAATTACCTGTAAAAAATTCTGAGACACTTATTATGATCTTAATTCCCATTTTTTATTTTTTTAACAGTTAAAACATTATTAACTTTATAATAATGACCATCAAGTACAAAGATTAACAAAAGGTTTTATCAATATTTTTTGTAGTACCGGATGTTTTACCAGATTTAATTCCTAGTTGTTACCACAGACTAGACGGATCTGTATTCATTTACGTGAAGGTAAATTTGTTATGTTTTGGACAAGACAAGAAAGACAAGACAAATACTTTATTATAGTCTCACCTCAATACAACATTTACATACACCTACAAATACGCATAAAAGAGCCACTCTTAAAAGAGTTATGAGATACTGTTATAAAAATATACAATTACATTGTAAAATAATAAAACACCAAGTTAATATTAAGAAAAGAGAAGACATAGTCTTCTAAATAAAATTTCATGGCACATTTTGGCTGTATAAAAACACACATTTTCATCATTGAATAAAAATAAAAACTTTTCGTCATCAGACATGCTGATGAAATTTTCATTTATATTAAATATATCATCAAAAATATTACTAGGTATGTCGGCATATCCCGGACAGTGAATTAAATCATGTCTTTCATCTTCTACAACATTTTAATTATTATCTTTACAATAGAGCATACCCTTTCATTTATATCTAATCTCTCATATCTGCCTTTTTCAATTCTAAGTGGTGCAACACCGACTCTAAATTTAGCCATAGCACTCCTATATTTACCATTAAAATTCATACGCAAATATTTTTCTGTACAATATTCTGATTTTATTTCAATCATTATTAAAAAGATGGCAAAAGCAGAAGCATATTAGAGGGAGAGACATTTATTTGTTTCACTCTGTGTTTTGCATTCGTCCCGTTTCTTGGTTGTTTTGTATACAAAAGAAGTACCCGTGCAAAACTATGTCTTAAGCTGATTTGGGCTTTTTGTTGGTATTATTTCTCCATCAGCTTTATTATTCTTTAGGATTTTGGTCTCCAAAAATTTGATTTGATTTCAACAGACGTACAGGGAAGTGTAATAAACTGACATTCAAAGTTCCTTTTACATATACAAAACTGAGAAATTAGGATGGGCATGACTTCATGAACTAACTAAGGAGTGAGACTATATGTGTCGACAGGGTAAAGCGTCTCCTGTTATGTGTGCATTACCATTCATGTGAGTAATGATATGTCAGAAGTTAAATCCTAGCCAGGAGAGAGTCATTTTCGATAGTTTTAATGAAATTAAATGTAAAAACTTCAGTCACAAGTTGCCTTCCTCTAACCGTTGGAGAGTAGAAAAGATAAATCACCTGTCGAAATTACAGTTACATCGATAGTCAGTTGTTCAAGTCAATGGGAAAAACTTCAAACAGCGAGTCTCATATACAATGCGGTTTACAGATAAACATATTGGCAGACAAAATCAAACAAAAACGAAACAAATGGCTTCAATGAACAAAACAACTAGAGGCTCTCAGGAGCCTGTATCGCTCACCTGGCTTTCAGATGCCACAATCATGGTAACATTGTAAGTTATACATTTGATCTTTAGTCTCAAACTTAAGTACCTCGAACGCCACCAATATCTTGAACAGTATTTAAAGTCTGATCATGTTTTACTACATTTCTATGTTGGGCTTTTTTTGACAAAAACGTTCTTGCTAAGGACCACTTTTGACACCAGTTTTGAAATCGAGACGTCATTTTGAAAATGGCGGCCATCCAACAATTTTCAAAATCAGTTTTGAAGTCGCAACATCAATATCTATTTGGACAAAAAAAAAATTCATTGAAATAGGACAATGCTGAAATTTCTAGCCTGTTTTGGTGGCCATTTTGAAAATGGCAGTCAACAAATAATTTTTAACATTAGTTTTAAAGTTGCGAAATCAATACCTATTTAGAAACCAAATTTCATTGAAATCAAGACAATATTGAATTTTCCCGCCTTTTTTAGCGGCCATTTTGAAAATGGCGGTCAACGAA
>MJUU01028686.1:130075-141855 GCA_002080025.1 Modiolus philippinarum
AGTAATTATGAGGCCTTCAACAATGAACTTTGCTCATACCTCACAGTCAAATGGCCCCTAGCACCAGTTTGAGTGTAATTATTAATTATCGAACAACGCTACATCTAAGCTCCACCTTATTCCTGAATGCTTGGTTGCCAAAAAAAAACATAAAGTTAACTGGAAAAGTATTGTTATAATCGCTGTCATCTGTTTCCCAACAAAAAGACTTAAAGAAGACGACCACAACACTTAAACAACCACAGCGCACTCATCGAGTCAAAAGTAAAATCAGGAGATGTGGGCACAATAAACAGGTGGTCAGAATAACATTTTGGTAGTGCAAATAAATAAGATTAAAAAAAATGCCAAAGTTTTAAGATATGATAGTGCATTATATGATAAGTATAATAAGCCTATGTCCATTCCAATTCTAACATAAATTTCCCTTAGCTGTGCTTTATTCAGTGCTTGCATAAAAAATGTCTGTAGATTGTGTATAAGTGAAGTTTTCTTTAACTTTTTGGTCATGTCATCTCTCACACTATCTTTTTAGTGATTTTTAAAAGAATTAAGTTATGTCTTTTTCCCAAACACAATCGGTCTTCAAATTAAAAGATACTTTTTTGTTCTTTTATATGTAAGTTCCAAATTTCATTTGAGGGAGTTCATTAAAAATGTAAATATGTATTAACAATACGTTTTAATATATATGGTACACAGCATTCACCAACAAGACAGTGTCTGCACAGTTTGGAACACAGAACTTAACAATTGGGAATCTAAAGCCATCAACTGGTTATACAGTCTGTCTTGGAGTTATAACTAGAGGTGGAAATATTACCAGTAAACCAGTCTATGCCCTAACATTAACTACCGGTATGTACACCAAAATAACCAGTAAACCATCTCCTGTCCTGACATTAATTAACGGTAAGTTCACCAAAATATCCAGTAAACCACTTCCTGCCCTGACATTAGCAACCGGCATGTACACCAAAATATCCAGTAAACCACTTCCTGCCCAGACATTAGCTACCTGTATGTACACCAAAATATCCAGTAAACCACTTCCTGCCTTGACATTAGCTACCGGTATGTACACCAAAATATCCAGTAAACCACTTCCTGCCCTGATATTAGCTACAGGTATGTACACCGAAATATCAAGTAAACCACTTCCTGCCCTGACATTAGCAACCGGCATGTACTCCAAAATATCCAGTAAACCACTTCCTGCCCTGACATTAGCTACCTGTATGTACACCAAAATATCCAGTAAACCACTTCCTGCCCTGACATTAACTACCGGTATGTACACCAAAATATCCAGTAAACCACTTCCTGCCCTGGCATAAGCTACTGGTATATACACCAAAATATCCAGTAAACCACTTTCTGTCCTGAAATTAGCTACCGGTATGTACACCGAAATATCCAGTAAACCACTACAGGCCCTAACACTAGCTACTGGTATGTTTATCTAAAGGCAGAAATATCACTAGTAAACCACTTCATGCCCTATCATTAGCTACCGGTATGTGCACTATAATATAGATTGATTAGAGTTATATCTAAAGGTGGAAATATTACCATCTGACCCCAAGTAGACCACTTCATGTCCTAACCTTAGCTAGGGTTATGTACACCATAGAAAAGATTGATTGTGGTTATATCTTAAGGTTGAAATATTACCAGCTGACCAACAGTAGACCACTTATTGTCCTAACATTAGCTAGGGCTATGTACACCATAGAAAATATTGATTGTAGTTATATCTTAAGGTTGGAATATTACCAGCTGACCACCAGTTGACCACTTATTGTCCTAACATTAGCTAGGGTTATGTACACCATAGAAAAGATTGATTGTAGAAATATCTTAAAGTGGAAATATTACTAGCTGACCACCAGTAGACCACTTCATGCCCTAACATTAGCTAGGGTTATGTACACCATAAAAAAGTTTGATTGTAGAAATATCTTAAATTGGAAATATTACTAGCTGACCACCAGTAGACCACTTCATGTCCTAACATTAGCCAGGGATATGAACACCATAGAAAAGATTGATTGTAGAAATATCTTAAAGTGGAAATATTACCAGCTGACCACCAGTAGACCACTTATTGTCCTAACATTAGCTAGGGTTATGTACACCAAAGAAAAGATTGATTGTAGAAATATCTTAAAGTGGAAATATTACTAGGTGACCACCAGTAGACCACTTCATGCTCTAACATTAGCTAGGGTTATGTACACCATAAAAAAGTTTGATTGTAGAAATATCTTAAATTGGAAATATTACTAGCTGACCACCAGTAGACCATTCATGTCCTAACATTAGCCAGGGATATGAACACCATAGAAAAGATTGATTGTAGAAATATCTTAAAGTGGAAATATTACCAGCTGACCACCAGTTGACCACTTATTCTCCTAATATTGGCTAATATTGGCTAGGGTAATGTACACCATAGAAAAGATTGATTGTAGAATAACTTAAGGTGGAAATATTACCAGCTGACCACCAGTAGACCACTTATTGTCCTAACATTAGCTAGGGTTATGTACACCATAGAAAAGATTGATTGTAGAAATATCTTAAAGTGGAAATATTACCAGCTGACCACCAGTTGACCACTTATTGTCCTAATATTGGCTAGGGTAATGTACACCATAGAAAAGATTGATTGTAGAAATATCTTAAGGTGGAAATATTACCAGCTGACCACCAGTAGACCACTTATTGTCCTAACATTAGCTAGGGTTATGTACACCACAGGAAAGATTGATTGTAGAAATATCTTATGTGGAAATATTACTAGCTGACCACCAGTAGACCACTTCATGTCCTAACATTAGCTAGGGTTATGTACACAATAGAAAAGATTGATTGTGGTTCTATCTTAAAGTGGAAATATCACCAGCTGACCACGAGTAGACCACTTCATGTCCAAAAATTGGCTATGGTTATGTACACCATAGAAAAGATTGATTGTAGAAATATCTTTAGGTTGAAATATTACCAGCTGACCACCAGTAGACCACTTCATGTCCTAACATAAGCTAGGGTTATGTACACCATAGAAAAGATTGATTGTAGAAATATCGTAAGGTTGAAATATCACTAGCTGATCACCAGTAGACCACTTATTGTCCTAACATTAGCTAGGGCTATGTACACCATAGAAAATATTGATTGTAGTTATATCTTAAGGTGGGAATATTACCAGCTGACCACCAGTTGACCACTTCATTTGCAAAAGTAGTAATAATTATATTATGTTGAAAGTTCACTTCAACCAAATATTTTAATTGTCATAAATTAGATGTATGATATAACTTTATAACCTTGTTTGATGAATTATGGAGACAGCAAAGCTAGCTTTAGAAAATCATAATTTATTATCATATGGCTGAACAAAAACGTTGTTTTGAAAGTATCAGTCATGAAGGACCAACAGGTCTGATCATTTAAAGGTTATTTACGTCTTTATAGTACTCAAAGGAGTTGTTATAGGAATAAAAGTATTTTTTTAGGATTTTATGGATGTGTAAACGTACCCGACTCGCTCACAAACTAAATAAAGTCCGAAGTTTTTAAGTGAAAGGCTGCGTTTTCACATCAGTTAACTCCAATAAGATTAATTCTATTTCTTACAATTCAAATCCTTTAAACTTTATACATTATTGTCATGGATTTTGACGGGACTATATACGGCACTATTTACCTCGGAGCGTATAAATGGGTGAGAAGATATATCTTTGTTGTTCATGACGTTGACCGATGAAATTGGACGTTGCAATAGCGTTTGAAATTACAACTATATTTTTTCTGGATATTTTCATTTCTCTTTAAATTTTTCTGTTAATTTGACAGTTATGTTTTTATAAAGGAGTCATATATTGAAATTATGACAAGGCCATTCATTCAAATCAATACAAAACAGTACCAATCCAAGGTTTTGTTTATCATGAAAATTCGATAAAAGATGTATAATGGTCCTGGACACTATTTGTTCAACAATATTTATTGAAAAGAATTTTATTTTTTGCATGTTTTGAAGCATTTTATTGATATGTGGTTCACGTTTGAGATGACTTTTTTAATTGTTCATTGTTTTCCTTATTGGATTTCGTTTTCTCCGTTTTTATAAATTCAAATGCTGGATATATTTTATTGTAACGTGGTAAGTTAAGTAAAAAAACTTAAACCGGTGTAACAGTTTTTCGATAAATGAAAAAAAAGAAATGATTAATAATGGAGAAAGCCAAAAAAACCCTCTTTCCTGCTATCTTTTTATACCCCCAGATCGAGGATCGATGCATATTGTTTTTGTCCTGCCTGTCTGTCTGTGTATTGGTCTGTCCGGGCGTCGGTCTGTCCGTGCGTCTGAAACATTAACTTTGGATATTACTTTCGACCTATTAAAGATAGACCAATAATACTTGGCAAGTGTATAGATCTAGTCGAGAGACAAATAAATATGCCAAAAAATTTTTGATCGGGTCAAAGGTCAAGGTCATAGAGGTATAAATTTAAGATTCCATTTTCATATGTTTCATATGCAAAGAAAGATAACTATAACTAATATATGAAAATTCTTACTGATAAAATGGGTGCTGGGGGCATATGTAGTGTTTCTTAAACACATTTTGTTTATTCTAGTCATTTTTCTTTACCCGAAAAAAAATACTCAATATGACATTGTACACATATACGTAAACCAGATAATAACAGCGAAAAGGTAGTGCCATGGTTTACATTTCTGTCCTCCAATAAACTTCATAAGAATTTTGTATTATGAGTAGCTATCAGTATATATTACTTGCTTTCTACGGAAATACACAATATAATTTTCTGTTTTGTTTCAGTAAAGGAAAAATCTGTAGCTGTTTACCAAATAGTGTTAGGCATTATTGGTGCTGTGATTCTTGTAATTATTTGTATGGTTATATTGTTGTAAGTTCAAATTAAAATTAGAATTTGTATCAGAATGTAAGATAGAATTATCAAGTCATTGATACCACTTATTCTATAAAACATAGTGTGGATTTGTGGATTTTCATTCCATAAATTGTTTAAATTGACAATAAAAATGAGAATATGCCAAAGTTATTAGTTAAGGGAAACAAATCTGTATATCACAAAAAGTGGTGAGTGTTGTATTTTCTTATCATTTTCAAACATCGGCCTGGTACTGACGTTGTAAGCCGACATAGATGTATAGGTAAAAGATGGTTTTGTGTAGCAGTATTTTATAGCAAAGCATGCATTAACGTTTAAATATCTGAACTTGACCCCAAGCTTGAAAAGTGCAACTTTTCTAAAAAAGATAATGCCATATTCGTTGTTGATATCACCATATTACAAATACACGAAATGGAAAACTGTCAAACTGAAAGCTTCGAACAAAAGATTAATTTGTTAAATGGACAGAACAAGTGGGAAAGAAATCAGCTGACTAGACAGATATATTACAAATTATTGTAACACAGATACATTTATCTATTTTTATTACAAGAAACCTATTTTAACGCCATACTAGTACTTATAATTTTATACTTGTTACACATTTATTATAGAAAGTTAAGAAAGAAGTGGAAACAACCAATTGATTTCATTCTTCCACAAATAAAAGTAAGTACTGAATATTGTTTTTTGAATACTGACGTCAACTATGATAGAGATTTAGCAAAAACACAAATTTCAAATAACCAATTAGAGGATATGGAGTAGAAGCACATGAGACGAAGTCTCTACAAATACATGGTAGAATCAAACCATTACTAGATTTTTTTTCCCTTCATTTGGTATTTTGTAATTTTTACCTATAGAGAGTCCTATTTGTTTAATCCACTGACATTTCTACCAAGTGATTGACAAGATTTTAATGTTTAAACAGCAAAAATGTTTCGTATATAAAAACAGTAACCATATATAAATCAAAAATATTTTTGTTTCAGTCTAGCAACTATGCTAAGGTTCCAGTAAGCACATTTTGTTGATATTACATATTAACAGAGCAATAAAACTATTTTCTTCAAATAATATGTATCTAATGGCTTTATATTATATTGTTTGAATAGCTTTTTAATTTTACTAACATATTAACAACCGAACAATTATGATATAGAAGCGATGCTGACAGATTGGTTTTTCCGGATAGATTTAATACATTCGCCGTTAAAATCATCCTAGGAAGTGATGTAACAAAAGAAATCTAATACCCCGAATTCAGTTGGTCAGCAAAATACAATTTTGTATCATAAAAAATAAATCATTAACCCTTTTTATTTAAAATAATCATTATAATATAGAAGATAACATACATTCATTCAAGCATATTGTGAATGATAAATGACATCATGTATAACATGTTCACACACTGCTATTACTAACGTTTTCATTTACTTTTAATAATTACTGAAGTGCATATGTATATTACTACTATATGTCAGATATATAGGCAAAAATAAAGTCGGATACAGTAAGAAAAATAAAAACAAATATAATTCGGAATATACATTGTACTACTTTATACATTGATATATTTATTACATCATTTCACTCAAATTAAATCAGAAAGTGTAAAACAAAAAATAGCTGTGTAAAATTAATTAAAAAATGTCTTATCCCATTTTAACTTTTGAGTCTACATTTATGTGTATGTTATTTTATATACAACATCATCATAAAAAGTATGGAGTGAATTTACGATATGATTGTGATTTATTCGTAGATTCTGTTCTTGTGTTTGGAATGAGTGATACCATGTCGGTAGAAGTCTTGAAGCCTTAGGTTTAGTAGGGCGTATTTACTTTTCTCGAACAGAAAGAAAAAAATGTTGATGACATGACTATATTCATCTCATTCGAAACTTAAAAGTTGTTTTATATATATTTACTATTTACATACTCATTTTGTGCTAATTTTATTTCTACTCTTAACAACTATCATGTAATCCGCCATTTTTATCATCATCCAATAACCAAAACAATTTTTACAATCACAAGCCTTCTTATATTTTCAGGATCATGAGAAGGAAAACCAGGTAAAACACTTTTTAGTCTTTTTAGTCTCATAAAAGTACTTGAATATAATTATCAAATACTTAGCTAAAATATGGTAAAAATTATACCTTTGATAAAACTAGATATTATAAAAATTTGTTCTTATTTCAATGAAAAAAAAATGACGAAGCGGGATGATTCATGGTTGTCAACTGCTTCTCGTTACTATCACATATGGCTTTCCGTCTTTATCACACGGAAGTTCCTGAATTTCCACAAAAACGATAAAAATTACACGCGATATCATCATATCATATAAATAATTATAATGATAAATATTGATATTGCATTTATAAGTGTGAAAATATTTTTAGCTGACAATTTCTCTTATAGTTGAAGATTATGATTAAAACGTCAGCTTGGCAGATTTCAGGCTTATATCACGACCTTGGGATGATAAATAGCTGAAAAGGGTGTGATATGAAAAATGCTTTATAATGATCTATAAATATAATTTACGTTATGCAGCCATACTGTTCAATGGTATTTAGTCATCTGCTGCAACAACGGCAGTAGAATAGCGAAGGAACAAAGGAGTGAAATTTACAAAAATCGAAGTCCAAAGACATGACCAAAATGAGAACACAGAAAATAATGACGTTAGACACAGAAAACAATTACGGCAGACAGAAATAGAAAGCACAACATTCAAAACAAAGGCGCTCACAGTGTGAACTCCAATGAAACTGAGAGTGACATCAGGTGCCCCGGAAGGGTTAGCATGTCCAGTTCAGTTTACAGCACCCGTCACACGGTAAGTGAGGCATATATGTTTTTGAAAGATCTGCTAGGTAGCTGATTGGTTAATGTCACTGCTTTTAGTTAAGACCATTCTTATATTTTCTTCTTAAATTTCTGTCCTAACATCGCCTTTTGAATTACTATTCAGTTTATACAGGTCCTTATTCTTTAGGTGGGTTACGAATTTGACCCCCCCCCTTTTAGGTCTGTATTTAATTAGAATTTTATTCCATTCTTTTGATTTGGTTCCCCTTGATATATTATCTGTAAATCTTGCCAGGTGACACCAATAATTTACGATATTGGGTATTTCTTAAAGGTTTCAAGCCAAAAAGATGTCATATAAAGTTATTTGAAATGTCATTTTATGTTCCCATTATTTTTCAATATTGTACGAGAATTACACATCGTATTGTCAGTATACTAAAGAAATCAAACTATTTTCAAAGTTTCCCATTAGTCCTTTTAAAGGGTTAAGTAACACATACCATGGATTTTAATTGGTTTTGTCTGAGAGTTAGAACATGGCGTTATCCACTCAGCTATCGAAAAGATCTTTAAAAAAAAAATACTTCAACCGGTTGTAGTTCATATTTTCCCTTTCAGAGCACTCGATGTTACTTCCAGATTTTTGTCGGCTTTCACAAAGCTGATGCTATGGTTTTTTGGCTTTTTTGTTTGTTATGTTTTTGTCATGTTGTCTTCAATCTTATTTTATTGTTCTGGAAGTTGGTTTTTGGAATTACAAAAAACAGGATAACGACAAATACCTACAATGGCAAGAAACTACAATCACATGCCACAATTTACTAGCAAACTGCACCAGAAAAATAATAATGAAAACAAGAGACAAACATAAATAACGATAGGAACTCTGGATAGCTGGACTTGGTAAAGGCACTAGCAAAAGCCAGTGGTATGGTTAAACCGGTCTATGGGTACCCAAACCTCCTCTTTCTCTAACCCGTTTCCCTATAGTATCATAAACATGCGAATAAAACCCAATACAGGTAGATAACTAACTCAATGACCACTATATTGGAACAGAAAAAGCATATGAAACTTTATTTCTCTGTTTTTTTGCTTCGACATTTGTTTGGCGATGTGTTTCATCGCTTAATATGTACTTGAACCTTTTTGTGCTTGATTCCTTTTCCAATGTGAATTTTCAGGTGAAACTTCATGATCATTGCAAACGTTTTTCACTTTCTGATTCTAATATTCTTCATTGTGGGAAAAATCAAATGCAGTGCCCTCTTAAATCTATGAAGGATATGATGTAAAGGCGTTTAAAAGTGCACGGTAGGGGCCTTCTTGATCTCGCTTGAGGGGGTGAATATTGTTCACCTCTTGTTGAAGACCCTCAGGCGACATCAAGATGTAGACAGGAATAAAAGCCCTGTCCTTGATAAACTGCAGTTTTCTATGTATCGTGTGTGTTTTTGTCACATGTACATTCACTTCTTATCCTTTCATTTTTCCTATTTAATAGCATGAATCTGCTTTTTCTCGTTAGTGCATTTATAACACAGTATTTTATTTGTTCATCAGGGTACGGATTTCCCATTTGCAGTTTGTAGTCGATGGGATCCAACTTATTGCTCATACAATTTCATAAATACGCTTTTTGGCAAAATTACTTCATGTGAGAAGTACAATTTCAAACTAATTTTTGTTAATTCTGCTTATTTGCTATTTTGTTGCCCGTATTTTCAAGTGTCTTATGTTCTTCTGATTTTTAATGGAAATAGCGTACTTTTAGGAAACGCTTCGCAGAAAAAAATGACAAAATACTAAGCTTGAGTAAAGAATGTGTTAAACTTTAAATGAAAAATAAATAAGAGGAAAGAGTTCTTAAAAATTCTTCACCATAAGAATGCAGAAACAAGTCTGCAAATAGAAAAAAATGAAAATCGAAGAGAACTGTAAAGTAAGTCTCAACAGATGGTCATTAATTCATAGTAGCGGCCATTCAAATACCGATTGACAGCTAAAATATCAATTCATAAATAAAATGTTGTCGCTCAAAATCTGTACCAGTATGTAAAGGGGAATACCACAATTCCAGTATCAACGTCCGGCAGTTCAAGTGTTAAAAACATTTCGCTCAAACCTGTTCTAGGGGTCGTCTTGAACTTACTATGAGGTATGAGCTGAGCTCATTTTTTAAGACCTCATGGTGACTTAAAGATGAAGAAGAGCAATAAAAGCGTTGTTCTATTACTTGCTTTAATACTAAATTTATAGATACCCTGTCTCATGTGAACTTGCTCCATATCCTTTCATTGTGTATTTACATATTTTACAGTTTAAAGAGTTAAGTTTATCAGAAAAAGGATCAAGTGATAGTGGCGTGGCTTCTAATGGAGTTTCAGAGTCTAGTATTACCAGTCATAATAATGGCAAAGAGTCGGATACTAACTCAAAGTCCGTAACAAAACTATCAGATTCATCTGCAGAAGTAAATGAAGTTCGAAATCAAACGAGGGATGGAGAATCAGGGGACGAGGACTCCACACACGAAGAGTTTTTAATAAAAGAGAGAAGTTCAAGCAATTTAACAGAATCTGATGGTTATAATGAATATAGCTTGAAGTCGTCTCGGTCGCCATCTACTCATAAGTCTAGTTTGAGCAGCAGTAATAAAAGTAAAAAATTCCAAAGGTCGTCACTTGAAGGGGTTTTTGAGGACCCGATTACAAAAGAACACAGAATGAAAAGTGAACTTACTTTAAAAAATAGCAATAATTTTAAAAGTGATGATTACAAACAAGAACGTACTAAAGTATGGGTAAGTAAGAGCAATGAAAACTTACAGATACATGACACAAATCTTAATTCACAATGTAATCAAAATTCGGCACAAAGAATACATGGCGGAATAGTTCAAGAATATGTAGAGGTGGATTTAGAGGGATCTGTTAAATCAGAATCTGTTGGACAAAATTCTCAAAATATAAACCGTATTGATGAACAAGGTTTCGAACACAAAAGTGGGAAAGTGAAAGTGTGTGATAATATTAAAGATGTAATTAATTCTACAATAGTTCATGTGGAAAGTGAAGGTATACGTATCAATAATGGCGGCAAAGAACGAACGCAAACATTGCAGGTATGTAAAACACCTGAGCGTTCAGTACTTAATTCTAGAACTATTGTGGAAATAAAAAATAATGACAACAAATCAAAACTAATTGACGGGACAATTGAAGTTATATCTGATAAAGTGGCCATTAATACATCCTTGTTAAATGTGCAAATTAACAAAACAAATCGGGAGAATATCAATGCAAACATGCACCCTAATGTACTCCCCAAACTAGTAGATGAAGCTCAAAATAGTCATGAAAATTCGACAAGTGGCGTTTCTGATTATCTACAAGTGGATGACAGTAACTCATATCCACATTCAAGTACCATTTCCGATTATCTACAGGTTGGTGAAAATAGTTCGGATCAACATTCTTCTGAAACTTTTGATTTATAAATTCCGCATCAGGATCTCAATAACTGTTATGATATATTATTCTTTTGTTTTTTTATGTAGAAATCATAAAATTAAATGTCACATTCGCATTTTGCTATTAATTCTGCTACGTTTCACATAGCGAAAATGAGGCCACATAATGGTAAATATCAGGCGAATGGGCTAAAATGATACCTTTTTGTGAAATCAAATTCGCGTATAATTGGGGACATCGATCTTTGAAACTTAAAGGAAATCTTTTTGAATACATTGAAAATATGCACATGAATTTCCTTACTTAATACATATTTAAAAAATATATTTGATAATGCATTGTTCAAACGTTTTGTAGGCATACAATTTGAATTCTGATAGATTTTTAAAAGCATTGATTAATAATAATAACTGATTTGGTCAACCTGTGCATAGTAAATTTCCATACTGACACTAAAACATCGGTAATCTTATACCAAAGCAAAAAGGAAGAAAGCAAAATATTCTAAAAATAATAATAATAA
>MJUU01028687.1:23245-36772 GCA_002080025.1 Modiolus philippinarum
TGTGGAAACTGCTGAATCTACTTGCTCAATTGGAACCATACTTGGTGACAACTGTCAATAGTTGGTACCTATTGAAGAATGTTTCTAGTAAGTCCGCATGTTTTCCAAGATGGCCGCCAGTGGGGGACATAGTTTAACATTGGACCCTATGGGAAAAAACATTCAAAGACATTCTTCTCTGAAACTACTTGGTCAGTTGGAATCATAACTTGGTCACAATATTCCTTTAATTATCTTCTTAAAAAATTATGTCTGACAAGTCTGGATCTCATCCAAGATAGCCACCAGCAAGGACCATTGTTTAACATTGGACCCTATGAGGAAAGCATGTTCAAAGATTTTCTCCTTTGAAACTTCTAGAAAATGAGACACTTTAACATTGGGTTAATTTGGGCTGCAGTTTATGCCAGTCATGGACCAGGTGAGCTATACAGGCTCTTGAGAGCCTCTAGTTAAAATCCAAGTTGCTGAACTTTCAGAAACAGGCTACTTTGATGGAAGGCTTTACAGTGAAAATTAATGAAAATTATAAGTACATTTCAAATATTCAGGGTCAACCCATGTGTAGGATATACTGTCCATGTAAAAGAAAACCCGGTTTGCTGTCATATTGACAGCTTTCCTCTTGTTTACTATAAACCAAATTTCCGTCACAGATTTCTTGGCTTAATGATTTGAAATTCGGTTTGAAGCTTGGAATTGATAAGTTGAATTGTGTAAGCTGTGTTCAAGTTTGTCAAACGTCTACTTCCTTTTTGCCGATACTTTGACTTTTTACTGTAAACCAAATTTTCGTCATAAGATTTTTTACTTGTATCAGGTTGAATGCTTGGATATCAAGTCTGAAGCTAAGAAATCATATGGTTTGGTAAAACTTCAAAAAATTACTCTATCCAGCAAATTACCTTATTAACACATTTGTGAGTCAAACAGAATTTGAATGCACACTTACCTCAATTTCAGTTTTGTCCTGAATTTCAGGATCGAATTGCGGGCCCTTCCGACAACGCCAGTTTCGACATGCTCTAGTTGTAACACTGTATGATAGTAAACAAGGCTGGATAGTATACTGCATACTTCAAAATAGAAAAAATAATAATAAATAAACGACAAGAGTGCTTTGTATCAAGCCAAGTCTATTTAATTCTTTGAAGGCAACCTTTCTATTAGGACATAAAGCACTTTGATTTTTTTAGGTGATAACTAATGCATCCAAAAGTCAATACATATCCTGTGTCCCTAGTTTAATTGGAATTATAAATATCTTAAAATGGTACAAAGAAACATTTAAGAATTAACTTAATTGCATTTTTTTTTTTTAGATCATTGGACTTGGTAAATGATGAAACATTGAAGTATTTCCGGGAATCTGCTGAGACGTTAGTGGAAGAGAAGGGAGCAGTAGATGCCCTTGCAGCAGCCTTAGCAGTTATATCAGGCAGTACAAAGATTACACCTAGGTCACTGTTATCATCTAAAGAGGTTAGTTTTACCATGTATTTCTTAGCAATAGGTAAATGTTCAAATGAGCTTGTGCCATTTACAGTATGTGGCCAAAAGTGGGTCATCAATGTCAAAATCCCCTGTGCATTTTATGTAAAAATACATCACCAAAGATGGGCCGTCCGCAGGGAATATAGTGCTGCATAGGACCCAGGTGAGCGATACAGGCTCTTCTTATTTTTTTATCAGATTTTGAAGGATTTTCTTCGTTGGACTCCTTGTTGTAAGATTTCAGATGTATGCCAATGGATTTTGCTTAGTTCTTACCGTTTCAGAGCTATAAGGGGTCAAAGGAGCCAAAATTTCAACTTTTTATACGACTGCAAAAAAATTTGGGGTCGTACAATGGTATGGCGCTGTCGTCATTGTCGTGGTCGTTGTCCGGCGTCGTCGTCTGTAGACACTTTTGTTTTTTGTCGATAACTTGAGTTCCAGTTGACCAATCCTTATGAAATTTTAACACTGTTCCTTGGCACAAAAGGAAGGCTGGGATGAGTTTTGGTTAATTTGGCCCCTCCTGTTGAAATTGCAATTTTCAAAATATGTAAAATCTTTTATTTTTGTATTTGATTTTAATGGGGTTCCTTTCTTCGGATTCCTCTTATTGTATAGTTAAAGTAGCATGTTGACCAATTTGACATACCTCTTACCATTTCCGATATATATGAGGAATTATAAGGGCTAATATTTATTTTCCTTAGTTTGTGTACAGCTAATTATTGGGTCAAGCTCTTTATTGGGTCCATTTAACTACTGCATCAAGCTCTTTACTGTGTCCTCATTCATTTTGAATTACACTTGTTCAATTGTTCAAATTTCAGTGTTCGACATGTTGCAGTCGTATCATGCTGCGCTCGGGGTACGTAGCGTAGCCCTTTAATCTTCATTTTACGTCAGATTTTTATTTGATTTTTTTCTTTGGATTCCTTTGGGCTTTTTGGAAAAAAGGGGGTAATGAGGATGTCAAATTTTCTGTCACATTTTCTAACACCCAAAAAATGACCAAATTGGGGTGGAAAAATTTGGATTCTTGATTCCAACCAAACTTGATGGATATGTTGTAAGTGTGGATATTTTGACTGAATGTCCAGCACATAAATTTCAGATATTTCATAAATTCAAATTTTTTTATTTGAAAGGCCAAATAAGATGAGGAAAAATAAGATGTGTGATTCATATAATGAATATAGTTTGTGATACACTTTCAGAAAACCTTGAAAATGCCTACAAGCCTAGTTTCATGCATTAAATGTATAAAATTGAATGTTATATGCTAAGGCAATTTTCAACACACAATAATATACTAGAATACAAGAAAAAGAAATGAAATGAAAACTAGACATTTTTCTTAAGTTTGAGGTACAGATGTAAGAGAGAATTTCTTCTGGTGTGCTTTTCAACGGATGGTGAATTTTTTCTCTTAAAGAACTGAATTTTAAAGGAATTTTTTTTTATTTTAAAGGAAAGTGCTTGACAGATGTCATATTTCTTATATCATTGAATTATACCCAAGTTTATTTCATTATTATTGTATTCAATCATGATTTCAGAAAATTAGCTGAAAAAAAAATAAACCGTTAGACAGACACATTGTATACTGCAACAGGTATCTTTGAATGAGAAATGGCTCATCTGGCTATAACCAGGGTGAGCTATTGCCATCACTTGGCATCTGTTGCCCATCAATCCTTTAACCATCCAATGTAGTTGTTGTATGGTTCGCTTTAACAATTATATCCTGGATGTCCACTTTCCATCCAAGGTTGTCACCAGTGGTGTAGAACATATTTTAACATAGTTAAAGATTGGACCTTTTGGGAAACCACAATCAAAGATTTTTTCTTCTGAAACCCCAGTTAAAATTTTAAACAAATGTAATAACTATATACCTTTGTAGGTCCCTTTTATAGTTTGTGATTTTTGTTAGGGCCCTGCCATAAATGGTCATCAGTCTGTCCGTCAAATTGTCTGTTTGTCCGTCAGCACTTTTATGACATACAATGATTTAGCTCTGAAACTATTTAGCTAATTGGCACCAAACTTGGCCACAATAGTCCTTCTGTGATCCCTTACAAAACAGCTGTTTTTCAGGTCCGTGCGATATCCAAGATGGCTGCCAGTGGGGAACATAGTTTTAACATTTGACCCTATGGGAAAACACATTCAAAGATCTTCTTCTCTGAAACTACTGAGCCAATTGGCACCAAACTTGGCCACCGGAAAACATAGTTTTAACATTGGACCCTATGGGAAAACACATTCAAAGATCTTCTTATCTGAAACTATTTAGCTAATTGGCACCAAACTTGGGCACAATAGTCCTTTGGTGGTTCCTTACAGAAAAGCTGTTTTTCAGGTCTGTGCGATATTCAAGATGGCTGCCAGCGGGAAACATAGTTTTAACATTTGACCCTAAGGGAAAACACATTTAAAGATCTCCTTCTCTGAAACTATTAAGCCAATTGGCACCAAACTTGGCCACAATAGTCCTTTGATGGTCCCTTACAAAAAAAACTGTTTTTCAGGTCTGCGCTATATTTAACATTGACGTCAGGAGGGAAGATAGTTTTAACACTGGACCCTATGGGAAAACTCATTCAAAGATCTTCTCCTCTGAAACTACTGAGCCAATGGAATCAAACTTGGTCAAAATAGTTTTTAAGTGGACCCCTGAAGAAAAATGTTTTTATGCCCCCGCGACTTAAAGTCGGGGGCTGTTGTTTTACCCTTGTCTGTCCGTCCGTCCATTCGTTCGTCCGTCCTTACGAATAAAAAAAACTCAACTTTTGATGTTTTTCAGACTCATTTCAACCAAATCCCAATTACTTCAAAGGAATCTGACTTACAATAGGGTCTGTAAGTCTCGTCATGTGACTCACGAGAATCCACGATAAACAGGTAACTTGAAAACGTTTCCCGCCAATACATGACGTCTGGGAATTATGACGTTCAAATTCTTGTTTGAAACGTCATACATCTTTGTTTAAAATGTAACTTCCGGGTACAATTTTTGATCCCGGAAGTTCCAAAATTGTACGAGACTTACAGGCCCTATTAAGTAGATGTACACACACACATCTTTTGGAATATTCAAAATGGCAGCGGTTGCCATGGAAACTGAAAAAAGGCGGGAAAATTCAAAATGCCTCAAATTGGATGAAACTTTACAGGAAGGTTGTCTAGCACCCATAGAAATGATTTTTGGTCTCAGAATTTTCAAAATGGGTGCCGTTGCCATGGAAACTGGAAAAAGACGGGAAAATTCAAAGTGTCTATAAATGGGTGAAAATTTACAGAAAGATTGCCTGGCTCCATAGAAATGATTTTTTGGCTCAAAATTTCACTTGTTATTTTGTGGGAAAAAGGTGGAGGTATATCATGGTGTCCATATTTGTACTGTGTCAACACCTGTATTGTGTCCACGCACACTTAAATTTGCACTTGCCATATTGATTCAGGGTTCACTTCGCGGGGGCATAATTAGTAGCTCTAGTTTTTTCTCAGGTTTCCACTTTATCCAAGATTGCTGCCAGCAGGGAAAATATTTTAACATTGGACCCATGGGGAACACTAACAGACGTCTTTTCCCCTTAAACTAATTTGGCATATTGGAGCTATAGTTTTATTATATACATATATTATGGCCTTTAACATAAAATGTCTATGTTAATCAAGGACCAGGTGAGCGATACAAGCTCAGGAGAGCCTCTTGTTTATTTTTTATTTCAAAAAGTGTAACAGGTAGAGGTCAAGTGTAATTGCAAAAATGTTCAGCATATCAAGATCTACCCACCGTAAAATTTTGAGGAAAATCCAATAAACCCTTGTAGGAGTTATTGCCCTTTTTTCACAGAATTTTTAAAATTTTCTTATTTTTCGTCTTTTATTTCCAAAACTATAGAAGATGAAGGTTAAGTGTAACATGATGAAATGTTTGTGATGCTGTGGCGACTTCAAAACTGGAGTTGAAAATAGTTCGTTAACCGCCATTTTCAAAATGGCTGCCAAAAAAGGCGGGATAATTCAACATTGTCCGATTTCAATGACATTTGGTTTCCAAATAGGTATTCATATCGTAACTTCAAATCTGATGTAAAAAATTGTTCGTTGACCACCATTTCCAAAATGGCCACAAAAAAGGCGGGAAAATTCAACATTTTCAGATTTCAATGAGTTTGGTTTCCAAATAGCTGTTGATGTCGCATCTTCAAAACTGTTGTTAAAAATTGTTTGTGACTGCCATTTTCAAAATGGTCGCCAAGAAAGACGAGAAAATTCAACATTGTCCGATTTCAGTGAAATTTTGTTTCCAAATAGGTATTGATGTCGCAACTTCAAAACCCATGTTAAAAATTATTCGTTGACTGCTGTTTTCAAAATGGCCACCAAAAAAGGCGGGAAAATTCAACATTATCCGATTTCAATTAAATTTGGTATCCAAGTGGATATTGATGTCACTACTTCAAAACCGGAGTTGAAAATTGTTTTTGACTGCCTTTTTCAAATGGCTGCCAAAAAGGTGGAAGTCAAAAAAGCCCAACGAAGAAATATAGAAAACATGATCAGACTTTGAAGACAGTTCAAGATATTTGTGGTGTTTGAGCTACGAAAGTTTGAGAGACTGAAGATCAACTGTATAACTTACAATGTTACCTTGATTGTGGCAACTGAAAGCCAGATGAGCAATACAGGCTCCTGCCCGAGCCTCTGGTTTTACTTGCCCGATCGGTTAGATACAAGTTTTACTTGTCAGAATGTGGAATTTACTTGCCCTGGGCAATTGGACAACTGTTAATGTCGAACCCTGGAGTTAGTTCGGCCTGTACCAGTAGACTTAGTAACTTGATATTTGACATACAGTTGGGTCTTTAAAAGTACATACCAATTCCACACTCAGATTCTGGCCTTTTAGTCATGCGTGACAATCACGTTCATTTTTCCACTATTTCTCAGGTGTGACCATTTTACTTTTGCCATACATACCAATGGACAAATCTCGTCACACCTGAGCAGCTGTATAATTGCATGACCAGTTCTGCTGTAGGTCAAGTGAAAAGAATAACTTCAAGTGTTGATAAAGTAGAGAGAAGGATATTCAAAAATTTGATTCAGCAATGGGAATTGAAATATGACCTCAGTCAAAATGGTTCCACCATAAAATCTTGATTCATTTTGAATATGAATTGCTGTGATATTGGAATTCCCTCTTTTCTCATTTTTGCTTCAGTATTTGTTTTCCGATGTATTTATTTCTTTAAGATTAACTCGTGCAAAGCTCTGTCCTAAGCTGATTTTGGTTTTCAATTAAGATCCATTTGATTATTCAGCTTTTATTAAACGGGTTTGCCCGTTGGGAATTCCTGTTATTGAAATGGTAATGTATGGTGGTTTGGTAGGCGGGCGGGCGGCTGCCAAATCATGTAAGCGCAACTCCTCTGAACTGTTCAACAGAATTTCGTGAAACTTTGTATCGTAGCAAGGACATCATATTTAGATGTGCATATTGTCGGGGATTTTTCATCGTACAATATTTCCAGGAGTTATGCCCCTTTGAACTCAGAAATTTATAGGTGTTTTGACCATATGCTTGTAAGCGCAACTCCTCTGTAACCGTTCAACAGAATTTCATGAAACTTTGTATGTAGCAAGGACATGATATGTAGATGTGCATAATGTCTGGAATTTTTCATCATACAAATTTTCTAGGAGTTATGCACCTTTGAACTTAGAAATTTATAGGTGTTTTGACCATATGCCTTTTGTTTGACTTTTAAGTAAAGTATAGCTTTTCAGTAGTGGTGTTCAATTGGATGAAAATACCAATTGATTATCTATTATAATCGGATAGGCTTAAACGACCGATTATCGGTCATAATCGGTTATCCTGCAATTCCTCCTTTAATTTTCTTTAGGACTTTTGAATATGTGTCTGTAGTATGAAGTGCTCGCTTTGCATTGGAACTAATGAAAATATTCATATCTTCTAAATGGTTTAGTTTGTAAATGGGAAATTTGTACATACAAATGTACACAATAAAGCATTAGTTCCTTTGCTTAATTTAGATAACCACTGACTTTCCATTAAACCTATGGACTACCTGAAGACTGGTTTGACCAAGATTGCTTCTAACTATCCTCTTAGTTTTTCAATTGGGAAGATCTTTGAAATTGTTCCAATAGAATCCAGTGTTAAACTATGATTCACTGGCAGCCATCTTGATAAAATCAAAACTTGCTGGACATATTATAAAATGAGTCTATCTTAGGTGCATTGTGACCAAGTTTTGTGGCAATAGTACTGATATTTTCAGAGAAAAGGATTTGTTTATGTTCCCATAAGGTCGGATGTTAAACTATGCTCCCTGCTGGTGGCCATCTTGTTTCTGGTACAGAATTTTTTCACGATTTTTTTGTACAAGGGATAACCCACTATGCTCCCTGCTGGTGGCCATCTTGTTTCTGGTACAGAATTTTTTCACGATTTTTTTGTACAAGGGATAACCCAAGGATTAATGTAACTTACTTTAATTCCATTTTTGCAAGCAGTTTGTGAGAAGATCTTTATATATGTGTCCCATAGNTAATTTTTATTTCCACTAGTTTGTGTACAGTTAATTTCTGTGACAAGGTCCTTATTGTGTCCACATTAATTTTAGTTTACACTTGTCCTAATTTCAGTGGCCGACATGCTGCGGTCGTATCATGCTGCGCTCGGCGTAGCCCTTTATTTGTACAAGGGATAACCCAAGGATTAATGTAACTTACTTTAATTCCATTTTTGCAAGCAGTTTGTGAGAAGATCTTTATATATGTGTCCCATAGGCTCCATTGTTAAATTATGTTCCCTTCTAGCGGCATCTTTGAACCCACAAAACAACGTTTTATATAGGGACCACCCAAGGACTGTTGTAACCAAGTTCATTGCTCTAATTGGCCCAGTAGTTTCAGAGGAGAAAATCTTTGAATTAAAACAAATTGTTCATGAGGGACAGACAAAGAAGAAGGACAATGGACAGCGGCAGTAGAATACCAAAGGAACAAAGGGAGTGGAATTTACAAAAATCAAAGTCCAAAGACTTTGCCAAAATGAGGACACAGAAAACAATGACGTTAAACATAGAAAACAATTTGTTGACAGATACAAAGTACAGACACTCAAAAACAAGGCTATCATAGTGTGAACTCCAGTGAAACTGAGTGACATCAGGTGCTCCGCCTCCGGAAGGCTAAGCATGATGGAAAGCCTAGGAATGACAGACGGATGATGGTTGCAAAGTGATGGCAAAAGTAGATTCTGGTTTTAGCAAGCTGAGCTGAAACTGATCAGGAAGTGCAAGTTTTCAAATGTATTAATTTTTCATGGCCTTCCTATTTTTTCCTAAAATTCACATGTACTTTTAGTTCACCAATTATCTATCGATTGAAGAAAATCTCAATCGATTAATCACATCTGGGTAGTCAGCCGACCGATATGAGACATTTTCCGATCATCGGAACACCACTACTTTTCAGTGGTTTTTGTCTCACCTGTGACGAATGTCGCGAAGGCGAGACATAGCAAGCATAGATTCTGTCGTCGTCGGCGTCGTTAACATTTGGTTAACCCAAATGTTAAACATTTTTATACGACAGCAAAAATTTTGCGGTCATATTATGGTATGGCGCAGTCGTCGGCGTCGGCGTCTGTGGCCAGCATAACTTTGTTTCTAGTGGACGGATCATCTTCAAATTTCAGTATGTGGTTTCTTGGCATAATGGCAATCCCGGGTTTTAATTTCGGGTTTGTGGCCCCACCTGTTTAAAAAAAAGGGGCCAAAAGGGGTTAAATTAGGTGTTTTCACATATTTGACTGTAGAATCTTTATTATTTATCGGATTTTGATGGGGTTTCTTTCAATAAACTCCTTAGAAAATTTCCAATCTGGAGTATGCCAACGGATTTCATGTGGCATGTACCGTTCACGAGATAAATGGGGCCCAAAAGGGGCGAATTTCAAAAATTTTATTGTTTTATTTTTAGTCCGATTTTGATGCAATTTTTTCCAAAGGATTCCTTATGAAAAATTTACATAGCGCTCTACTATTAGATTTTTTGTAACTTGTTTCCTTACCCAGCTATGAGGGGCCAAAGGGGGCCAAAATCATAAATTTACAGATAACCTAAAATTTTTATTTTTCATTGGATTTCGATTGGATTTTTTTCTTTGAATTCCTCTTGATGTAAGCTTTCAGTAGTATGCCAACGGATTTGGTGTCGCTCTCACCGTTTCCGAGCTATGAGGGGCCAAAGGGGGCCAAAATCATAAATTTACAGCTCATCTAAAATTTTTATTTTCCATCGGATTTTGATGGGATTTTTTTCTTTGGATTCCTCTTGATGTAAGCTTTCAGTAGTTTGTCATCGGATTTGGCATAGCTTTTACCGTTTCCGAGCTTTGAGGGGCCGAAGGGGGCCAAAATCATAAATTTACAGATAACCTAAAATTTTTATTTTTCATCGGATTTCGATGGGATTTTTTTCTTTGGATTCCTCTTGATGTAAGCTTTCAGTAGTATGTCAACGGATTTGGCGTATCTCTTATCGTTTCCGAGCTATGAGGGGCCAAAAGGGGCCAAAGGGGGCCAAAATCATAAATTTACAGATAACCTAAAATTTTTATTTTTCATTGGATTTCGATTGGATTTTTGTCTTTGGATTCCTCTTGATGTAAGCTTTCAGCAGTATGTCAATGGATTTGGTGTAGCTCTTAACGTTTCCGAGCTATGAGGGGCCAAAGGGGCCCAAAATCATAAATTTACAGATAACCTAAAATTTTTATTTTTCATAGGATTTCGATGGGATTTGTTTCTTTGGATTCCTCTTGATGTAAGATTTCAGTGGTATGTCAACGGATTTGGTGTAGCTCTTACCGTTTCCGAGCTATGAGGGGCCAAAGGGGGCCAAAATCATAAATTTACAGCTAATCTAAAATTTTTATTTTTCATCGGATTTCGATGGGATTTTTTTCTTTGGATTCCTCTTGATGTAAGCTTGCAGTAGTATGTCAACGGATTTGGCGTAGCACTTTCCGTTTCCGAGCTATGAGGGGCTGAAGGGGGCCAAAATCATAAATTTACAGATAACCTAAAATTTTTATTTTTCATAGGATTTCGATGGGATTTTTTTCTTTGGATTCCTCTTCAGTAGTATGTCAACAGATTTTGCGTAGCTCTTACTGTTTCTGAGCTATAAAAGGTCAAAGAGGAATCATAAGGAGTCATTAGGGCTAATTTTTATTTTCCCTAGCTTGTGTCCAGCTAATTACTGGGTCAATCTCCTTATTGCATCCTTCTAATTATTGTGTCAAGCTCTTTCGTTTGTCCATACTCACTTTAAATTACACTTTTTCAAATTTCAGTGGACGACATGCTGCGGTCGTATCATGCTGCGCTCGGCGTAGCCCTTTATTGGAACTTCAATAACTTTCTCAAATCATATTCAATATCAATGAAATTTTGACACATTGCTCAGTACAACTTCATTGTTGTTTCCCAAGTTTATTTTTAGCTCACCTGACCCAAAGGGTCAGGGTGAGCTATTGCCATCACTTGGTGTCCGTCGTCTGTCGTCCGTCGTCTGTCCGTCGTCTGTCCATCATCCGTCTGTTAACTTTTCACATTTTCATCTTCTCCTCTGAAACCACTGAAGCAAATTCAACCAAACTTTACAGGAATGATGTATGGAAGGTCCTTTACAAAGATTGCTCATTTTGTACCGATCGGATAAAAAACATGGCTGCCAATGCAGAACTTAGGTTTAACATTGGACCCTATGGGAAAAATCGCATTTTCATCTTCTCTGAAACGGCTGAAGCAAATTTAACTAAACCTTACAGGAATGATGTACTAAAGGTCCTTAACAAAGATTGCTCATTTCGTTTGGATCCGATAAAAAACATGGCCGCCAGGACGGAACATAGTTTAACATTGGACCCTAAGGGAAAATCACATTTTCAACTTTTTCCATGAAACTGCTGCAGCAAATTCAATCAAACTTTACAGGACTTTGCCAAAATGAGGACACAGAAAACAATGACGTTAAACATAGAAAACAATTTATTGACAGATTCAAAGTACAGACACTCAAAAACAAGGCACTCATAGTGTGAACTCCAGTGAAACTGAGTGACATCAGGTGCTCCGCCTCCGGAAGGCTGAGCATGATGGAAAGACTAGGAATGACAGTTGGATGACGGTTGCAAAGTGATGGCAAAAGTAGATCCTGGTTTTAGCAAGCTGAGCTGAAACTGATCAGGAAGTGCAAGTTTTCAAATGTATTAATTTTTCATGGCCTTCCTATTTTTTCCTAAAATTCACATGTACTTTTAGTTAACCGATTATCTATCGATTGAAGAAAATCTCAATCGATTAATCACATCTGGGTAGTCAACCGACCGATATGAGACATTTTCCGATCATCGGAACACCACTACTTTTCAGTGGTTTTTGTCTCACCTGTGATGAATGTCGCAAAGGCGAGACATAGCAAGCATAGATTCTGTCGTCGTCGGCGTCGTTAACATTTGGTTAACCCAAATGTTAAACATTTTTGGAACTTCAATAACTTTCTCAAATCATATTTAATATCAATGGAATTTTGACACATTGCTCAGTACAACTTCATTGTTGTTTCCCAAGTTTATTTTTAGCTCACCTGACCCAAAGGGTCAGGGTGAGCTATTGCCATCACTTGGTGTCTGTCATCTGTCGTCCATCCGTCTGCCGTCTGTCCGTTGTCCGTCTGTTAACTTTTCACATTTTCATCTTCTCCTCTGAAACCACTGAAGCAAATTCAACCAAACTTTACAGGAATGATGTATGGAAGGTCCTTTACAAAGATTGCTCATTTTGTACCGATCGGATAAAAAACATGGCTGCCAGTACAGAACTTAGGTTTAACATTGGACCCTATGGGAAAAATCGCATTTTCATCTTCTCCTCTGAAACGGCTGAAGCAAATTTAACCAAACCTTACAGGAATGATGTACTAAAGGTCCTTAACAAAGATTGCTCATTTCGTTTGGATCCGATAAAAAACATGGCCGCCAGTACGGAACATAGTTTAACATTGGACCCTAAGGGAAAATCACATTTTCATCTTTTTCCCTGAAACTGTTGCAGCAAATTCAATCAAACTTTACAGGAATGATGCATGGAAGGTCCTTAATTAAAGATTGCTCATTTCTTTAGGATCCGATAAAAAACATGGCCACCAGCACGGAACATAGTTTAACAATGGACCCTATTGGAAAAATCACATAATTTCATCTTCTTCTCTGAAACCACTGAAGCAAATCCAATCAAACTCTACAGGAATTATGTATGGAAGGTCCTTTACAAAGATTGCTCATTTTCATTCTGATCCGATAAAAAACATGGCAGCCAGTGTGGAACTTGGGTTCAACATTGGAACCTAAGGGAAAAATCGCATTTTCATCTTCTCCTCTGAAACCACTGAAGCAAATTCAATCAAACTCTACAGGAATTATGTATGGAAGGTCCTTTACAAAGATTGCTCATTTTCATTCTGATCCGATAAAAAATATGGCAGCCAGTGTGGAACTTAGGTTCAACATTGGAACCTAAGGGAAAAATCGCATTTTCATCTTCTCCTCTGAAACCGCTGAAGCAAATTCAAGCAAACTTTACAGGAATGTAAAGACAAAGATTGCTCATTTCATTTGGATCTGATAAAAAAAACCTTGCTGCCAACACGGAACATAGTTTAACATTAAACCCTATGGGAAAATCACATTTTCATCTTCTCCTCAGAGTTCACTGAATTAAGCAAATTCAAGAAAACTTTACATGAATGATGTATGGAATGTCCTTTACCAAGCCTGCTCATTTTGTTCTTATCAGATAAAAAACATTGCCGCTAGCGCAGAACTTAGTTAAACATTGGAACCTATGGGAAAAATTACATTTTCACCTTTCTCTGAAATCGCCGAGGCAAATTCAAGCAAAATTTACAGGAATGACGTAT
>MJUU01028687.1:68971-91832 GCA_002080025.1 Modiolus philippinarum
CCACCCAACCACAACAAAAACATAACCTCTGGCACCATGGCACTGTAAATACTTCCATCAAATTTCGGATTTGTGAGTTTGTCTATATTACTAGTAAATCATTGCAACGAGACGGTGGGGCTGATTGAAATTTGGTAAAGACAGGAGAAAAACTAGGCGACGGAGAACTGAGACAGAAGGGAGGGAGCAAACTTGAATTCTGGACGGAATCTCAAAAGGGAAATAGGACACAGGGACAGAGCACTATTGGTGGGGTATAAATAAGAAAAAGTGACAGAGAGTGGGGGGTTCTCTTCAAAACAAGAGTAACATTATGACAACTAAATTGATGCCATGACACCTTGACAGGTCCATTGAGGACATTTAGATATGAACAATTTCCTTTTGATTATTCCCAAAACATCAAGTCATTTATCACAGTTCAACATACCTTATCACAATATAATATGATCCAGAATTTTGTTTCAATGTGACATTTTCATTACTTCTAATAGACGTCCCTTCCTTCGTTCCTTAGCGTAACCGTCATGATGCATTTGAATGAATGGAGTGACCGCGTCATGCCTAAAAATTCGACAAAAAATAGTGCATAGTTTTTCGCTATTGACGAAAGTTGTTGCAAGACAAAACGTAAAAAAAGAATAATAACTTAACAAACAAGTAATTTAGTTTGTATTCCATTGTGGAATTACCGATAAAAAAATTATTAGTATTTTTGTTCGCTCGACAAGGATTATCAGGTTCATATCAGATTCGCCCTCCGGGCTCATCTGATATGGACCTGATAATCCTTGGTCTCGCGAACAAAAATACTAATAATTAATATGTGTCTATAACTTGTATTGTGCCCACCCTTGTACCGTGCCCACATCTGAATTGTGTCCACACCCACCTGAATTTGCACTTACCATATTGATTCATAGTTCAATGAGGGGGGGTAAATTAGGCTGCCATTCGGCAACAGCTCTTGTTGAACATTGTGAAAAATTTCGTCACACTTTTCTCAGCTGCTACTGGGCCGATTTATTTCAAATTTGGTATTTGACTTTATATATAGGGGGAATGTGTCATGTGTTATTTTGGTCACCCTATGATATTAACTTCCTGTTTAGCGGACTTGGCAATTTTTTTACCCCCACGCTTGAAAAGTGGGGGGTTTATAGTGATGTGGGTGTCCGTACGTCTGTCCGTTACACCTGAGAGTACCCATCTCTTATCCGCTACTCCTCCTGAACCAGTGAATAGATTTCCATGAAACTTTAACACAGTCTTTGTGATATAATGTAGATGTGCACCTCCTATTTCAGAATTTGATTTGATTGATATTTTGGGTTTCCCATAGCAAAACATGGACTTGGGCATTACATTACAAGTGGGTACCCATCTCTTCAGTCTTTGTAACATACAAATGTACCGTAGATATGCTCTTTTTATTTCAAAATTTGATTTAATTATCCCCTCGCCCAACAGAGTTGGGGAGGGGATATAACATCTCGCCCGTCCGTCCAGGTGTCCATCTGTTCGTCCCACCACAGGTTAAAGTTTGCGCTAAGGTTCATATCTGACAAACTACATGTGGCACATCAATAATCTTTGGTCAGTTGATGCGTCTTGGAGAGTGATGCTGCTTCAGATGATAATTGGGTCACTCTGATCTACATTTTACAATTCAGCGACTCAGGTTAAAGTTTGCGTTAAGGTTCATATATGAGAAACTACATGTGGCACATCAATCATCTTTGGTCAGTGGATGCCTCTTGGAGAGTGATGCTGGTTCAGATGATAATTGGGTCACTTTGACCTACATTTTACGCTTCAGTGACTCCAGTTAAAGTTTATGTTAAAGTTCATATCTGAGAAACTACATGTGGCACATCAATCATCTTTGGTCAGTGGATGTGCGTTGGAGAGTGATGCTGCTTCAAATGATCATTGGGTCACTCTGACCTACATTTTACGCTTCAGTGACTCGGGTTAAAGATTGCGTAAAGGTTCATATCTGAGAAACTGCATGTGGCACATCAATCATCTTTGGTTACTAGATTTGTCTTGGAGAGTGATGCTGCTTCTGATGATAATTGGGTCACTCTGACCTATATTTTATGCTTCGATGACTCAGGTTAAAGTTTGTGGTAAGGTACATATCTGAGAAACTACTTGTGACACATCAATCATTTTAGGTTAGCAGATGTATTTTGGAGAGTGATGCTGGTTCGGATGATAATTAGGTTACCCTGACTTACATTTTATGCTTCAATGACTCAGGTTATAGTCTGTGTTAAGGTTCATATCTGAGATACTACATCAATCCTCTTAGGTCAGTGGATGCCTCATGGAGAGTGATGCTGCTTTTGAGAATTAATANATCATTTTAGGTTAGCAGATGTATTTTGGAGAGTGATGCTGGTTCGGATGATAATTAGGTTACCCTGACTTATATTTTATGCTTCAATGACTCAGGTTATAGTCTGTGTTAAGGTTCATATCTGAGATACTACATCAATCCTCTTAGGTCAGTGGATGCCTCATGGAGAGTGATGCTGCTTTTGAGAATAAATATTTTTGAAACTTGACCGAATTTGGAAATTTAATTGCTACAGGCGAGGGGATTAGCTGTCGTTTCCGACTGCTGCCATCTTGTTGAATATCAAATAGGTGAGCGGGGGTATATTTCAGAATGTGTCGTATGTGATTTTAGTCACCCTATGATATCAACTTCCAGTATGGCAGGGCTTAGCCATTTGTCCCTTTTTAATGTGTAAAATAGTACGAGTGGGGGTATACCCAGCAGGACAACACATTCAACCTCATGTTTATCTTGAGATTTTCTTGTTTCTCTCTATTTCAAGAAACACATGTAAATTTGGGATGCCAGAAAAGAAAAATGAAACAAACAACATAAAACAACAAAATATCAAAATATGAAATATAAAATAAAATCAAACCTCTACAAAAAAAAAAAAAAAAATAACACAAATTATGAGAACAAAAATTTGAATGCCCTAATCCTCTGAGGTCTTGTTATAGAGGAGTCATTTTCGAATTGCAATTCTATTGCAATTTTTTCGAGTAGTGTGATGAGGCTACCAAAACTTTAATTAGAGATATTGTTATTATTTAGATATTCAGTAAAATGTTTATGGACATTATTTCTTACCAGCAGACCAGTGTCTTGGAAGATTTCTCTTTACCTCTTGTTTTTAAGGTTTTTGTTGCAGGTATCATATAATTTTTATGTACAATTTTATTTTCAGTCAAGTGTTTTCGATTTACCATCAGAACATGACGGTGATATCGCAGAAAAATGGACAGATACAAAATTTGACTGTTTACAAAAAGCTACAGAGCGACCTGAGCTGTTAGAATCAGATTTCTCTTCACCAGATAAAAGTTTTAATAGGGGAAGTAACTTTGGAGGAGGAAGAGGTGGAGGTTTTGGCAGAGGGAGAGGTGGCAATTTCAATAGAGGGAGAGGACGTGATTTTGGTGGTGGTGGTGGAGGACAAAGAGGTGGACGAGGCTTCGGCAGGGGTTCAAGAGGAGGACGTGGGATGTCGAATGGATTTGCAGGACAGAAAAGGAAATTTGACGATGATGGCGATGTTAAAAATAAAAAGATAAAATTTGATTGATGTTGGTGGCAATTTAGGTCATAAATTGGTTATCGTCTTGGCATCATTGTTAAATTTTAGTCTATGTTAAGATTAAAAAGATTTTACAATAAGATTTGTTTGTTTACCTCTCTGTTTGTAATCTATCATTATAATACTAGATAAATAGATATTGAATCTTTGACAAGATCAAAGGGAAGTTGATTTTATTAAATTCTTAAGACATTTTGAGCCAGTATCTTTTCCTATTTATGTTAGTCTGTGAGCATTTAACGTTTTTATGCCTGGCATATGTTAGTAGGGGGGTATATAGTGTTTGGGTATGTCTGCCCTTCCTTCAGAATTTTAGGTTGAAGTTTTTTTTTCTGTGAAGGATGTATGCTATTATCATGAAATTTATATAAAAACAAAAATCATGATAAAAATTTATCCATGGTACCAACTTCACACTTCGCTGATCATGGGAAAAAAGGGGGTTAGTTTGAGGTTTACCCTTAGGTAGAACTTTTTTTACAGTGAAGGATGTATGCTGTTATCATGAAACTTGATATATATACACATTGGGGTATAATTAAACCAAAAAAAATCAAAATAGAAATTTATCCATGCTTCAATTGTCACAGAAAAGGGGGATAGTTTGAGGTTTATCCATAGATTTAAGTTTCTTTTCTTTTCAGGATGTATGCAATTATCATTTAACACCTATTAAACTAAATACCCATTAGTGTATAATTAGACAGAAATCATAATAAGAATTTACCATGCAACCAACTTCATGCTTTACTGATCATGAAATATAGCATTGTTCAAAACAGTTGCTAGGTGGGCATTGTGTAATAAACAACAGGAAGAATGCTGGTGTTTACAAATATATCAGACCTGAATGTTTTGTAACTGAAACACTCCGTTTGTAGCTTCAAACTTGTGCAAAGTTCTTTGGAGAGAATTCTGAGGAGAGATTTGTTTTGGGGTAATGCTGATCTGTAGAGCTTTATTTTTCTTCCAATATTCATTGAAGACTCAAATAATTGGATTGTTTTCTAGTGCTTTGAGCTGTAAAGTGTTACAATGTAGGTTCCTCTGTGGACTTTTGAAAAGTTGTACAGAATGTAAATGTGTGTGTGTACTTACTTGGTAAAAAAACAACTAAACAATAGCAAAAGTAAGGTACACATCTTCAATATAAATATAGAAACATTCTATAAAATTTTGAGTATCTGGGTTGAAAAATTTTAGGTCTTGATTTCACGGAACAGGTACCCTCTGTTACTTTCAGGGTCCAGAAAATTTGGTAAATATTCCAAATCCATTCCATGAAATTAGGTGCACACACACACACATTATATATATATGATCATCTCAAAACAAAGCAACAACATCAACATTCCTGACGTACTGGATCTAAAAAGATACACACTTTGTGAGAAGTGACATATATATATATTTTTAACTTTTCTGCAAAACGACAAAGATCTTGGTTAAAAACTGCTGGGAGCTGTTGAAAATATAAATTTCCAAAACAATCCATAAAGTCAGGTGCACATCTTCAATATATACAGAAACATTTTGTTAAGTTTCAAAGATCTGGAATTAAAACTAGGAGGAGTTGATTCCACAAAATTGGTACCCAACTTTCCTTGCCCATCTCAGCCAACTCTCCAAACATTTGCCATAATAAAACCAGCATTTCCACTCTGTGCAATCTGGATTAAAATATACTATGAAATAGAGCTTGGCATGTGCAGCCAAGGTACATGGACAGATAGACAACTCAATAGGGAGATATAAGTCATGTCCCATGGACTAAATTGTAAACAATTTTCCAGAGATTACTGCAGATCAGATAACCCTCGATTTATTTGCTGGTCAAGTATTATATCATACTTATAAAAAAATAAAATATGCAAATTTGTGTGATTAGGTAATATTTATCTGATCAATGTTTACCTGTTCTTATTATGTACCTGAGAAAAGGGTCACTTTCCAGGAAGTTAAATATCTACATATCAAATGAACTTTATCAAGCAAACTGGAAAATTGATATCCAGAAACAAGAAATTCTTTATTTCAATAAATATATGTACACAATGTTATCACATTTTAAGGTTTAAAACCTGAGAGAGATCAATTGATTTGAAAATTGACATATTCATGAGATCAACATAATCATAATGTAGATATGTCATGTAATGATTTGTCCAAGTATCCCACACACAATTGCTTAAATATCTTGAGTCATGAAAAGGCTCTGAAAAAGAAGGGAAAAGGTTGATATGAATGAAAATTTACATTCAGAATTTCGGATATTTTTAAAATTTTATCCTATAGAAAATCAATCTAATTAAAATTAGATCTACAAATTGTTCCTTACATTCACTGCATGCAGCGAGTGAAATGAACAATCGATAGATCTAATTTTATTCTTATTTTATTCTAAATTAGATTGATAGAAAATGTTCAACAAATGAAAAAAAATAAAAAGACATTGATTTATTGTTCGATTGTAGTTTAACACCAATTTCACCAATATGGCAACAATTATCGATAAAATACCAAATATGGAATAAATTTAGTTTTTGCAAATGACCACTTCAATAACCTATGTCCCTCAATTCAGATCAAACCAAGACATCGGAAAGTCCACGAACTGAAAGGTATACAAAACATGAAGGAGAACATGCAACCAACAAAATCCAAAGGGAAGCCAAAATCAGCCAAGGGTAGTAGAGTTTTGTATTAATGAGATTCTCCCTCATTTCAAATAAAAAATTTCAAAAATTAAAACATTGCAATCTCCCAAAATAAAATTTGGTCTTCATGCTAGCAGTAAACTACTGACTATAATTGGTGAGTATGTTCGGAAATGACAATCCAACAGCAGAGGCATCAACACAGCAGTAATATATATTAACTACTGAAGTAAATTTATTTTCCACAGATGGCCACTACAAACTAGGTATGTCGAGTAAAAATCAAACCCAGTGGCTGACAGAAAAAAATCTCAACTGGGGACCGTAAAAGAGAACGGACAACAAACATGATCCAAACAGAAAGCCAAAAGCAGGCAGGGATGGAGTTTTGCATTAATGAATTACTCCATGGTTTTTTATCAAATTTTCAAAAATTCAGACTTTGCAATTTCCATTTAATAAAAATTTGGTCTTTAGGCCAAGTACTGACAACTGGAATGGTGAATACCCTCAGATGACTACTAGGTTGATGAATACCCTCAGAAGTTAGTCCAATAGCAAACACATTGCCCCATTAGTAGTAAATAATAAGATATGGAAGTTACTGTAAATTTAGTTTCCACAGATGGCCCCTTTGACAAACTATGTTTCTCCAGTGCAGATCAAATCAGAGATGATGGAGAAAAAACAACCCATATGATCCAAGCTTTGGGACAACCTGTGTGATCGAAACAGAAAGCCAAAATCAACAAAGGATAGAGCTATGCATTAGGGAGGCACCCCCTAGTTTCTAACAAAATTTTACAAAATTTGGAATGCTGATAATTTAGAAAATGTAAAACCATAAAGCTTTGTATAATTAAAAACAAAAATTCAAACTTGAAATATTATTATGAACATTTTTTACAGACAAGATTTCATAAACATAAGAAATGAGCTTGAAATGAACATTTCATCAGTTACTGGGGTAATTATAAATGTCAATTTCCAAAGTTTTTAGATGTTCAAATGTGACTGGTGTTTAATTGCAAATAACACATTTGAGTAAAGCAGATGATTCCTTTTAATCAAAATTACATATAGAATAATGGAAGTTTTGTTTTTAGTACAAGAAATATTGGTGAACAATAATGGACGAGCCCTTTGTGGGCGAGTCCATTATTGGAGCCAATATTTCTTGTATCAAAAACAAAACTTCTATTATTCTTTTTATCGGTAATTAATTAAATTATTTAACAGAACAAACTTTGACAATGAATGTTAATTTTCAACAAAATTTGTTTCATTGATTCTGATTGACAAAGTAGGTGTGGCCTACTTTGAGATACCTTTTGCTAATATTTTTTCGTATTCGGGCAGTAGCAAATACTGAAAAATATTTGCTTTGTGAGATCAAAGGAAACTCATAAAAATTACTGATAAATATGTTACTCATAACATGAAATTTTATCAAAGGTTGCATTTATTATCAGAATTTTACAGTACATATTTCACAAAGCCTTGTAAGATTCATTTATACCAAAACAAAAACAGAAAAGGGATATGGAGTAAATGTAAATGAGATAAAGCCAATAGTAGAAACCCCTTTTGTGCCTGCATGGTTATTTTTGTTTAGACAGGTGTTCAGTTTACACGGGTTCATAATGTAATACTGGCAGGTATTGATTTTAAGTGTTTGATTTAGTCTTGATTTACAGGGGTGATTCAGTTTTCAGAGGTTTCATTGCTTTGATATGTTCTGTACAATAATTCATAAACAACAGCCAGTCCAATTTATACTCTTTAAAGACAATTACTTTGTGGAAGTTAAATTTTTGGCCCTTTGAAGTTATGACACAAGGCTGGATTCACAGATGCAAATCATATATTTACCAGAATGTATATATCATAATCAGATACCATTATCTTCAGGTCTGTCATGATTCACTGTCTTCAGGGGATCTGGGTGGAGATTCTGTAATGATTATGGAAACATTATAACAAAATTGATAAAAGCAATTCTTTTGTAGCTCAATGTTTGGTTATGAATCAACCTGTATGTTCTTATTTAGACAATAACCTTTCTTGTCATTTTTAAAGAGGGATTATAGCGGTCCATATAATTACCCAAAAATACCCAAAAGGACCCAAAAACTGCCACAAAGTACCCTGAAACTGTTATAATACAACAAAATAACACAAGATGATAAAATTTAGAAATATTTTAAATCATATTTCATTTTCTATTCAAAGAAATCGAAGTAATAACTGTAGGATATATGCGAGGTGATACGTATATTTGAACTGTCTTGTATACAACGCAGTGATGTTCAACCCTAATACTTTTGTACGTTTTTATTTTATAAAAAACGATGTAAATTATCTTCCTTGTGTGTGGAAATGATACTTTAAACATTTTACATGCATTTCAAAGTAATTAAGTTTAAATTGACATCAATAGTGTATTAGTATGGTAAATCCTCATCCGTGACAAATAAAAAATAATTGCATGTGAAGAAACAGACTCCAGACTGTGGCAACATTTTTTGTAGAGTAAATATTAAAACTTGAAAATGTGTTTTTATTTGCTATCTGATAATATGAAATACAAATCTGGGATATTACTTACCTGGAACTTGTCACGTGTCCATTTCAACACACAAGACATGGTTAATTTCCATCAAAATCGTCATTAAAACGGGTTTATAAAAAACAATTCTTGACCAAAAACATTTAAAAAGTAATAAAGTTGATATTTTTGTTGCAATAGGGTATATTTGAAATGATGTTTTTGGGTAGTTTTTGGGTGTTTTGGGGTAGTTTTTGGGTGTTTTGGGGTAAATCTATGGACCCGGATTATAGCTTACCTGTCCTCGACAACAATTTTTCAAAGGACAATCAAAAGTGAAATGACTTCAAATAGATTTCCTTTATAAATGCAGAAAAATGATGAAATAAGTTGGGTAGGTATATAATTACAAAAACAGGAAAACAGCAAACACCTACAATGGCCAGGAACTACAATCACATGCCACAATTTACAAGCAAACTTCACAAGAAAAACAAAAATGAAAACAAGAGACAAACATAAATAACGATAGGAACTCGGGATAGTCGGACTTCGTACCGGCACTAGCAAAAGCAAGTGGTAGGGTTAAACCGGTTTATGGGTACCCAAACCTCCCTTTTCCCTGTCCCGTTTCCCTATAGTATCATAAACATGCGAATAAAACCCAATGCAGGTAGACTACTAACTCAGTGACCACTATCTTGGAACAGAAAAAGCATATGACAAAACGTAATTTTGAAAGAAGGGTCAAAGAGTGCTCGAGTGGGTAGGTATAAAACCTTTTTATGAGTAATAAACATTCACTCAGGCTCTATATGACTCACAAGAGGTAGCCACCCAGGCTCTAAATGACTCACCAAGTGTAGAACTTTCCTCTCCATCTGATATGTCTTCTGATCTTTGACGGGTGTACACTGATGGTTCGTCAACCTAAAAAGTGTATTATTGTATAATTAATTGGTACAATTATTGTCTATTTAGCAGTATAAAAAAGAATAGGGAAACAAGGAAAATACTAGAAAAACTGAGCAAACGGCTCACAAATATCACTCCCGCTCCCTGTTTGATTCCAGAATAAAAAATAAATAAATAGCTGATGCACAATGGCATTATGTTCTGAACAGAATCCGTGAAAGTTTCAGTGAATTTCATCATGTGGTCTAGGAGGAGTTGTAGCCACAAAGTAGGTACCCTATGGCGGACGGACAAACGAACAGACGGACAGACACCATGACCACTATATACCGCCCGCTAAAGGGAGGGTATAATAACAAAATGTAATGACTGTCGGGATTGGTAAAAGACCCTAGTATAATTTTTCTAAACCTTTTTTTTTCAATTCAATTATTGATAGACAATATTTTCACTAAAAGGAACTTAAGAATATATGGTTGTTTGGGAAAATAAAAAAAGAGTAGTCTTTGAAACTTTCAGGAATTTTACTTACTTGGAATCCAATATTTTGGAAATCAAATTGATGAAAATGTTTCTTCTAATTGTTACATTTTTTTAACTTTTGTTTCGGTAGAATTCCACAAAATAAGTGGTCTTTGACGGACAATTTCAGGAAATTTATCAAATTTGGAATGAAATATTTGTGAAATCTAATTACGGAAAATGTTCTAGTCAAACAAGTTCTAAAAGTATATGTTGCTTAGTTTTCTCCCTTTGAAAAACGTGTCCTGCAAGTCCTCATCAGATCCAAGATGGTCGCCAGTGGGGAACATGTTTTAACATTGGCGCTATGAGAAAACAAATTCAAAGATTTTCTCTGAGACTACTTGGCCAATTGGAACCATAGTTAAGTACAACTGTCCTGAAAATATGGCTCCATCAGATCCAAGATAGCCGTCAGCTTGGAACATACTTTTAACATTTAACCATATTGGAAAACGCATTCAAACACCTTCCTCTCAAACCTGGTCACAACTGCCTTTCATTGCCTGTCTTTGAAAAATGTGTCTGCGTCATATCCAAGATGGCCGCCAGCGGGAAACTTAGTTTAACATTGGACCCTATGGGAAAACACATTCAAAGATCTCAACTGAAATTACTTTTCCTATTGGGACCACACTTGGTCACAATGGTTTTTGGTGGCCCACTTTGAAAAATGGGTTCAGTAAGTCCACATTAGATCCAAGATGGCAGCCAACGGAAAGCAAGAGTTTTACATAGAACTCAACGAGAAATGCACATAAAGATCACCTCCTTTGACACAATGAGCCATGTTGCGTTATCATACTAGAAAATGAGACCCTTTGTCATTGAGGTTATTTGTACTGTATACGCATGAGCTACAGGCTGTTGAGAGCCTCTAGTTCACGCTGCTTGAAATATGACATGGGGCGCAAAGTTTAACATTATGAAGCTAGTAGCCGAACGGGCGAAAAAAAAATCTATTTCTCTGTTGAAGAAATTAAGAGGACGACCGTTTGATTTTCAGGGAAGGGGGTTTCGGCGATTTTGTAAAAAATAATTTTGATAAATAAATATTCTAATCCTACTTGTCATGAAAATAAATAGTTAAATTTTGATTTGAAGAATAAAATTTTTATTGCAAATTCTATTTTATGTGACATCCGGTGAAAATAAATAATTTACCGAGATTTTCATCAAAACAAATTAATTTTCTAGGCAAAATCGCCCCCCCCCCCCTTTGAAAATAAAATGGTCATCCCTTATTCAAGTTTTTTATTGAGGTGATTGGTAAAGTTTAAAGTGAGTAACACAAATAAATCGCATGTCTCTCTTTCACGAAGAATTTTCAAACAAAACATAATGGACCATAAAAACTTAAATATAAGCACAAATTAGTTAGTGAATTTTATCAATTTGAGACGGTATAGATAAAATTTGAAACATACCTCTGGTTCTGAAGGTTTATTGTTAGAATGATCACTGCCATCTGAAAAAGTAAGTTCTGTTAAATACCATAAACGCAGAATTTGTCGAATCGAGGGTTCATGAGAGATTGTGAATATTCTAACATACGAGGGCTGTCCGTAAAGTTCGTGGACAAGGCTAAATAAAAATAAATGCAGCGTTTTATATATTTATAATTTGCATATTCGTAAGCCTTAAGCTTATATGAATTTGGATACATAAAAGTTGATCCCATTTTGCATGCCAAATTGCAAATCCATCCTCGTAAAAAGCCGCGGAATAGTGACCCGGAGCAACACGAATATTACATGTCAAACGTAGTGCCTAAAATTTGTTATTGTGTAGGTATTTTATACAAATTCAGTGAATAGTGAAATGAAAATGACATTGCAATGTTTATATTATGTTCAACATCAAAATTGCCAAATTTCAACTTCTAAAGATTTGAAATGACAAATTAACAGAGCTTTAAATGTCTCATGGCAAAATCAGAAATTCTAGAAACCTAACGTTTTTTCGATAACGTGGAGCAATGACGGGAGTCTAGTTTCGTTCAGACATCGGAAAAGATCCTCAAATACCAACATATTCCCGATATATTTAGAAAAAGGNAAGGTTAAATTTTTGGCCCTTTGAAGTTATGACACAAGGCTGGATTCACAGATGCAAATCATATATTTACCAGAATGTATATATCATAATCAGATACCATTATCTTCAGGTCTGTCATGATTCACTGTCTTCAGGGGATCTGGGTGGAGATTCTGTAATGATTATGGAAACATTATAACAAAATTGATAAAAGCAATTCTTTTGTAGCTCAATGTTTTGTTATGTATCAACCTGTATGTTCTTATTTAGACAATAACCTTTCTTGTCATTTTTAAAGAGGGATTATAGCTTAACTGTCCTCGACAACAATTTTTCAAAGGACAATCAAAAGTGAAATGACTTCAAATAGATCTGGGACTAATATTAGTCCCAGAATAGATTTCCTTCATAAATGCAGAAAAATGATGAAATAAGTTGGGTAGGTATATAATTACAAAAACAGGAAAACAGCAAACACCTACAATGGCCAGGAACTACAATCACATGCCACAATTTACAAGCAAACTTCACCAGAAAAACAACAATGAAAACAAGAGACAAACATAAATAACGATAGGAACTCGGGATAGCCGGACTTCGTACCGGCACTAGCAAAAGCCAGTGGTGGGGTTAAACCGGTTTATGGGTACCCAAACCTCCCTTTTCCCTCCCTATAGTATCATAAACATGGGAATAAAACCCAATGCAGGTAGACTACTAACTCAATGACCACTATCTTGGAACAGAAAACGTAATTTTGAAAGAAGGGTCAAAGAGTGCTCGAGTGGGTAGGTATAAAACCTTTTTATGAGTAATAAACATTCACTCAGGCTCTATATGTAGGCCACCCAGGCTCTAAATGACTCACCAAGTGTAGAACTTTCCTCTCCATCTGATATGTCTTCTGATCTTTGACGGGTGTACACTGATGGTTCGTCAACCTAAAAAGTGTATTATTGTATAATTAATTGGTACAATTATTGTCTATTTAGCAGTATAAAAAAGAATAGGGAAACAAGGAAAATACTAGAAAAACTGAGCAAACGGCTCACAAATATCACTCCCGCTCCCTGTTTGATTCCAGAATAAAAAATAAATAAATAGCTGATGCACAATGGCATTATGTTCTGAACAGAATCCGTGAAAGTTTCAGTGAATTTCATCATGTGGTCTAAAAGGAGTTGTGGCCACAAAGTAGGTACCCTATGGCGGACAGACAGACACCATGACCACTATATACCGCCCGCCAAAGCGAGGGTATAATAACAAAATAAATAACTATAGTGTAATGACTGTCGGGATTGGTAAAAGACCCTAGTATAATTTTTCTAAACCTTTTTTTTAATTCAATTATTGATGGACAATATTTTTACTAAAAGGAATTCAAGAATATATGGTTGTTTGGGAAAATAAAAATAAAAAAGTAGTCTTTGAAACTTTCAGGAATTTTACTTACTTTTGAAATCAAATTGATGAAAATGTTTCTTCTAATTGTAACAATTTTTTAAAACTTTTGTTTCAATGTAGAATTCCACAAAATAAGTGGTATCTGACAATTTCAGGAAATTTACCAAATTTGGAATGAAATATTTGTGAAATCTAATTAGGGAAAATGTTTGTTCTAGTCAAAACAAGTTCTAAAAGTATATGTTGCTTAGTTGGCTCCCTTTGAAAAATGTGTACTGCAAGTCCTCATCAGATCCAAGATGGCCGCCAGTGGGGAACATGTTTTAACATTGGCGCTATGAGAAAACAAATTCAAAGATTTTCTCTAAGACTACTTGGCCAATTGGAACCATAGTTAAGTACAACTGTCCTTGGTTGGTCCCTCTGAAAATATGGCTCCATCAGATCCAAGATGGCCGTCTGCTTGGAACATACTTTTAACATTAAACCATATTGGAAAACGCATTCAAACGCCTTCCTCTCTGAAGCTACTTGGTTAATTAAAATAATTATCCTCGTGTAGTCCTCTTTAAAATATGTCTGACAAGTCTGCAATCCAAGATGGCCACTATCTGGAAACTTAAAATACAATATTATCCTGTCCTCTTGGCTAATTTTGAACCAAACCTGGTCACAACTGCCTTTCATTGCCTGTCTTTGAAAAATGTGTCTGCGTCATATCCAAGATGGCCGCCAGCGGGGAACTTAGTTTAACATTGGACCCTATGGGAAAACACATTCAAAGATCTCAACTGAAATTACTTTCCCTATTGGGACCACACTTGGTCACAATGGTTTTTGGTGGCCCACTTTGAAAAATAAATGTATTCAGAACTCAACGAGAAATGCACATAAAGATCACTGCGCCATGTTGCGTTATCATACTAGAAAATGACACCCTTTATCATTGAGGTTATTTGTACTGTATACGCAAGCTTTGGACCAGGTGAGCTACAGGCTGTTGAGAGCCTCTAGTTCACACTGCTTGAAATATGACATGGGGCGCAAAGTTTAACATTATGAAGCTAGTAGCCGAACGGGCGAAAAAGATCTATTTCTCTGTTGAAGAAATTAAGAGGACGACCGTTTGAATTTCAGGGGAGGGGGCTTCGGCGATTTTGTAAAAAAAATAATTTTGATAAATAAATATTCTAATCCTACCTGTCATGAAAATAAATAATTAAATTTTGATTTGAAGAATAAAATTTTTACAAATTCTATTTTATGTGACATCTGGTGAAAATAAATAATTTATCGAGATTTTCATCAAAACAAATAAATTTTCTAGGCAAAATCGCCCCCCCCCCTTTTGAAAATCAAATGGTCATCCCTTATTCAAGTTTTTTATTGAGGTGATTGGTAAAGTTTAAAGTGAGTAACAAGATAACACGAAAACAAATAAATCGCATGTCTCTCTTTCACGAAGAATTTTCAAACAAAACATAATAGACCATAAAAACTTAAATATAAGCACAAATTATTTAGTGAATTTTATCAATTTGAGACAGTATAGATAAAATTTGAAACATACCTCTGGTTCTGAAGGTTTACTGTTAGAATGATCACTGCCATCTGAAAAAAAGTAAGTTCTGTTAAATACCATAAACGCAGAATTTTATTTTGTCGAATCGAGGGTTCATGAGAGATTGTGAATATTCTAACATACACCTTCAAAGGAAAACTCGAAATTCTAGCTTTTTTCATCGTAATGTCAATTTTGCCTTTATTTTGCACGAAATTCACAAATTCAAAGATATATAACCCCTATATATTCGCCACTTCCTGATCCTCCATTTAGCTTAACTCGGTTCTTTTAGGGAAAATCTCTAATTGACTATTTTTAATGGCATCATATTATATAAATGCAATAACTGTATCGTGAGCTAAAGAACGGGTAGGTTTATTAGATAAACTAGTAGGTAAATTAAATTTCCCCAACATTCGAAAACTTGTCTTCATTTCAAAAATCTGAGTTTCCTTTTCAATCCAACTCAAAGAATTTACTAGACAAGTTGTTATAGACGTTATTTTCCTCTGATTCTTATTCATCTTTTTTCTTCCAATTATTCTTGTCCGAGCTATTATTTTGAAATGTCTAAATGAATCAATTCAAACTTTGCACACAGTTGGACCACCATCTGAAATCTTCCACAATATACCAGAGACATTTATACACAATACTATAGTAAGTTTAAAAATTTTCAAAATGGCCGCCATTTCCAAGATGGTCGCAGCTTTACGTTTCAAAATTGAGCATTCAATATCTCAGGAACTGCATTGCAGAAGCTGTTCATATTTTGTAATGTTCAGTAAGATGAGAGGAAGGAATTCATGCTAAAAAATTCCAAAATGTCTGCCATTGATCGCCATTTCCATGATGGCTGCAGAAATACGTAAAAATTTCAACTTTTTCCGATTTCAATGAAAATTGATTTTTTTGTAAACACATGTAAGTGATTTTAAACTGTTTTAAAAGTGTTCTACTTTATAACACTTGTTTTTACAGTGTAGGTAGATTTTGGGGCTGCAAATGAGATGGAATCTTCGAATTTGTTGTCTGGGGTGACACCAGCTATTGCTTGCAATTGCAAATCTAGTTATAAAAATTTTTTTTTCGTGTATTGGGAATAAGATTTAAAATATGTAAAAAGTGAATATCTGAAAAAGTGAAAAAAATACAAAAAAGTGCAGTGTATGATACTATGATCCAATAGTATTTGTTATGTCATTTGGCCTGAATGTTAATTTGCATCTCAATTATTTATATAGAGTCTTACCAGACTGACATCTTGTACCATAACTATCACAAGCTGTATTTATTATCATGACAAATCCACTCATATGATTTTTTAAAACTCCTCTGTCTATTTCAAATTCTGAAAAAAAGTTATACAAAAATAAAAAAAGAAAATGGCATCAACAAAATAAAAAAATAAATAAAAAAACTTTCTGTGGCTATGATCAATCTTTATAATTTGTGACTAAATATCAAATGTAAAAGTCATCGAAAAATTAATAACTTAATATTTTACCATTTTAGTATCGTCTAAATCAATCTGTCCATAGATTAAAGCTAACAACACATTATCATAGATGTATTAGCCATCTATGACATTATTAAACTTTTGTCTGTTATATAAAAATGAACACCCACCACATGGTGTGTCAATGGGGTACTCGATCTCGATGACCTCTTCGTCTGGTTCCTGTTTAATTTCCTAGAAAAAAAAGAACAATACGCTTTGTATTTTTGTATAGTTTTCTATAAACAATACGTTTCCAATTCAAAATAATCCAAGAAATCATCTTATATTTCTAAAACTTAACACTTCGTCTGAATTGATTGATTGACTCATTTACAGCTATAAAATATAGGGATATTAAGTTCTGATTAAGGCACGAACCAGTTTCGGGGGTCTTGGATTTTCACCCCAGCCGAAAAAAAACTATGCTGGAAAATTTGGTAATGAAGTCTTTTTTACTCGTCTGACCTAAAAGGCCATGTGAGCTTTTTACCATCGCTTTGCATCCGTCCGTCGTCCTCCGCCCGTCAATAATTTCAACTAGAAGTGGGAGCAGTCACAAACGACAGCTAATCCCCTCGTCCGCTGTCGAGAAATAATAACCCTAATATAATCTAAATATGTATGAATGTCTAACTAAAGGTACATCAACTGAACATCGAGTTCATTGATGTGTAACATGTAGTATCTGAATATAAACTTTAACCCAAGTCAGTCAAGTGTAAAATATAGGTCAAAGCGACCCGATTATCATCTGAAGCTGCCTCCCTCTCCAAGATGCATCCACTGACCGAAGATAGCTGATGTGACTTATGTATTATCTTGACTTATGTATTATCTCAGACATAACACTTAATGCAAACTTTAACTGGAGTCATTGAAGCATAAAATGTAGGTCAGAGTGATCCAATTATCATCTGCATCAGCATAACTCCCCAGGACGCATCCACTGACCAAAGATGATTAATATGCCACATGTAGTTCCTTAGATATGAACCTTTATGCAAATCTTAACCAAAGTCATTGAAGCATAAAATGTATGTCAGAGGGACCCAATTATCATTTGAAGAAGCGTCACTCTCCAAGACGCATCCACTGACGAAGGATGATTGATGTGCCACAAGTAGTTTCTCAGATATGAACTTTAACACAAACTTTAACCGGAGTGATTGAAGCATAAAATGTAGGTCAAAGTGACCAAATTATCATTTGAAGCAGCGTCAATCTCCAAGACACATCCACTGACCAAAGATAATTGATGTGCCACATGTAGTTTCTCAGATCTGAACCTAAACGCATTTTAACCGGAGTCATGTAAGCATTAAATGTAGGTCAGAGTGACTCAATTATCATCTGAAGCAGCATCACTCTCCAAGACACATCCACTGACCAAAGATGATTGATGTGCCACATGTAGTTCCTAAGATATGAACCTTAACGCAAACTTTAACCGAGGTCACTGAAGCATAAAATGTAGGTCAGAGTGACCTAATTATCATCTGAACAGCATCAATCTCCAAGACGCATCCACTGACCAAAGCCACATGTAGTTTTTCAGATATGAACCTTAACGCAAACTTTAACCGGAGTCACTTAAGCATAAAAAGTAGGTCAAAGTGACCCAATTATCATCTGAAGCAGCATTACTCTCCAAGATGCATTCACTGACCAAAGATGATTGATATGGCACATATAGTGTCTCAGATATGAACTTTAATGCAAACTTTAACCTGAAGTGGGACGAAGGGACGGACACTCGAACGGGCGGACAGAGGGTCGAACGGGCGGACAGACGGACGGACAAGATGCTATATTCCCTCCCCAACTCCGTTGGGCGAGGGGATTAAAATCTTCTCCTCTGAAACTGCGAAGCAAATTATAACCAACATATGCAGTTTCAAAATTGTGTTCGATTAGTCAGAAAACTAAACAACATGGCCGTTGTTGCTAAAAATAGAACATAATATACATATCTAAAATTTGACACAAGTAAAAATGATCAGCATGGCAAGATTAACCCGCCCTGCAGTTTTGGAGAAAATCCGGAAACCTGTCTTGGAGTTATTGCCCCCTTACCTTTATTTTTCTTTAGAAAAACTAAAACAGATAGATGTTATCTCTAAATTGCAAAAATGTTCAGCGTACCAAGATCTAACCACCTAGAAATTTTGAAGAAAATCTAAATACTAATGTAGGAGTTATTTCGCTTTGTTTGTCGAATTTTCGTAAATTTAAATAAAGGGCTACGCCGAGCGCAGCATGATACGACCACAGCATGTCGACCACTGGAATTTGAACAAGTGTAATTTAAAGTGAATGTGGACACAGTTAAAGGCTTGATACAGTAATTATATGGGCACAATAGAGCATAACACAGAAATTAGCTGGACACAATTAGCTGTAATTTTAACCCCATATGGCTGCTTATAGCTCATAATGATAAGAATTATGCCAGTTCTGATGGCATACTACTAACAGCTTGTGTCAAGAGGATTTCAAAGACACAAACCCCACTACAATCAGATAAAAAATAAAATTTTACATAATTTCAAAAAAAAAAAAATACAATTTTGTCCCCCTAACCCCTTATAGCTCAGAAACCGAAAGAGTTGTTGACATACTACTGAAAACTACAACAAGAAGAATCCAAAGAAAAAAATACCATCAAAATCCATTGAAAACTAAAAAATTTAGGTTATCTTCACATTTGCATTTTTGCCCTGTTTGGCCCCTAATAACTTGGACAGGGAACAAGTTATAAAAATCTGATGGTTGAGCGCCATGTTAATTTTTCGCAAGGAATCCATTGCAAAAACTGCATCAAAATTGGACTAAAAATAAAAACAATTAAGATTTTTGAGATTTGCCCCTTTCGGGCCCAATTTATCTCATGAACGGTACATGCAGCATGAAATCCGTTGACATACTACAGATTGGAAATTTTCTCAGGAGCACTGAAAGAAACCCCATCAAATTTGATAAATAATTTATATTCTACAGCCAAATATATGAAAACACCAAATTTCGGGTCCTTTTTGGCCCCCCTTTTTTTTAAAAAACCGGCGATATCACAATAACCTAAACATGTCCAAGTCTTTCTTTTGTGCCAAGAAACATTGTGTTAAAATTTCATAAGGATTGATAAACTAGAACTCAAGTTATTGACCAAAAACCAAAAACAAAAGTGTCTACAGACGACAACGCTGACAACGACGACAGCACCATACCATTATACGGCCTTAAATTTTTTGCGTTCGTATAAAAACGATTTTGAGATAGAGGTTAAGTTTGAATAGCAAAAGTGTTCAGCTTATTAAGAACTACAATTTCTAAATATGTTCAACAGGGTCACATCTCATCCAAGATGGCCGCCAGCGGAGATCATAGGACCGTAAGGATAATGTTGTAAATTGTACATCTTGAAAACCGTTTCATACGTCAAGATATATCAAATAGGGATGGTAGCATATTAATGTTGTAAATTGTACTTCTTGAAAACCGTTTCATACGTCAAGATATATCAAATAGGGATGGTAGTATGATGCTTTTAGTACCAATTATAAATCCAAGATGGCCGCCACCGCAGATCTTAGTTTAACATTGGGCCTATGGGAAAATATTGTAAACTGCTAATTCTTGAACATCCTGTCATACATCAAGTTGACATTAACAAGGCATGGAAGCATGATGGTCATCTACCAAATTTTGCATATCTTTACCAATAAGAAATCCAAAATGGCTGCCACCGGGGACCATAGTTTATACTGATTGACTGGCTATGAGGGAATAGCAAGTTTGTTGTCCCCGAGACCCTGACTATTGACCGAGGCGTAGCCGAGGTCACTAGTTAGCGGTCAATGGGACAACAAAACTTGCTATTCCCGAATAAACAGTCTATACGTGTTTTATTATACCGAAAACACAAGATTTACAATTTTTGAAAAAACTCTCTCATTTCTAGTATTTGTTTTCTACATTTTGTATTCTTATTAAAACATACAAAATTACGTCTATTTTCTTCACCAAAATTTAATCTGCTGCAAAGTGATTAGTGTTCACTGTTATTTGCATAACTAGTTTAGAGTAATGATTTCAGAGCATTCTAAAATTATCAACATAACTTTTATCCAATGGGAATCGCAAAGGAACAGTCTATAGGTATTTTATTACACACACACACACAAAANATCCAAAGGGAATCGCAAAGGAACAGTATATAGGTATTTTATTACACACCAAAAAAAAGATTCACAATTTTTAAATCATCTTTTAATAATAATTCTCTAATAATCAGTATTTGTTTTTCTAAATTTGTTTTCTTATTAAAACATAAGCAACTACATCTTTTCTCATCAACAACATATATTCTGTTGCAATGTGAAGATCTGTGAATAGTGTTCACTGTAATTTGCATAGCTAGTTTAGAGTTGTCACCTTGAAACAATGATGTCAGAGCATTATGAATTATCATCAGATTTTTTATCCAATAGGAAAGCAAGAAAAAAGTTCGGGAAAAATATTCATACTGCCAGTCAATAGTCTAAGAAACTATTGACCGGTAAAAGGGGGGGGGGTATAAAGGGGGTCCTCAACACGAAAGAACGTGCTTAAAAATTACCGAAAACGAATCACGAGTGATAAAAATGGCCAATCACGAAACACGGAATATTGATGCTCGTAGTTCACCGAAAACTTTATCCTATCTAAATTTTTTTTACCTGAAAGCTCTTAAAATCAATGAAAATCTATGAAATTTTGCTCTGTGATACTTTCCGGTACGGTTACAATTCTAATTGTAACAAGTCCCGATTTTTTACAGGAAAATGAACACGCACGAAGTATAAAATATCCAAAACGAATCACGAGCTCAAAATATGGACAAAAACGAGGTACGTGGAAAACACGAAAACACGGCTATTTAAAAACGCCAAAAACGTTGCATGAAAATAAAATAACCCTTTACCACCCTCGTAAATAGTTACAAAATTGGAAAAGGTGAAAAATAATAATTTTATTTTAGAAATTTTATAACCGCTAAGTTTTTAGGGTTATTTTGTATGAATACTTTGTCGATAATTGACGATTGTCTTTGGGTGTATCGATAATTGACGATTGTCTTTGGGTGTATAAAGTACAAACCAAAGTACACTTCAAGAGCAGAACATAGACTGGTTTATAAAGTTACACAATAAATATCAATATAAACAAATTGAATTATAATGACACGGTATAACGATTGTTAAGCCCTTAAGGGTTAAAATTTCCATTAGGCGTTAATTGCCGAAATTGACATAATAATACCCGTAAACAATAAATGATTGACTAACGGATAAATGTCCTGTGTCGGGTCACAATCCAGTAACGTTATGTAATATTGCGGACATAATAAAACGGATGAAATAAATGAATGATAAACTATTTAACAAACAATTTTACGCAATCAGTAAGATCAATAAAAGACAGCAAATATTAGATATTCGAAGTTTATAGAGAAAACTGTCATTAAAATCTTGTCGAGCACAAGCGATATTTGTTTTCAATAAAATAACGTTTTATTTCGATTGAACAGCACTGCATCACTTTTCTCTCGGTCATGTTCTCCCATGCTTCCCTGAATGATCGACCCCGATCATTTGACATATGTCAATCGAACTAAAAAACAATGCCACTATTGGTTCCATCTATGTTGATTTTCGGTTGATGACAAATGAAGACAAAATGTGAATACAAACCTAACAAAAGATATATTGACTAGTTATTCGTTTTTCTTTTTTGTTGTTTTTTTTTGTTTGTTTGTTTTTTTTTTTGGTTTGTTTGTTTGTTTTAATATATATACACGAATATTTACAAAATTTATACAAATCTTAACTTAGCATTAAATTTAGCACTTTAAAAAGAAGTTTCAAATCACACAAAATTAAATAACACGAAAAACATGTCAAATGTTATTTCTACAGCACAGTACTTTAAAGGCGCTATGTAGTATTGACCTCTAACAAAAATACGAATTATTCAAGAAAAATAAAATCCTGAAAATGGAGCCGAATTGAAAAAAAAAAAAAAAAAAAA